>PISX010001899.1:0-178127 GCA_004024625.1 Mellivora capensis | reverse complement strand
GTGGAAAAGAGACTTCCAGTCTGGGGCCCCTGCTGTTCCCCTCAGGGGATTTAGGGCCTGTCAAAACGCAGTTAGGCTTCTGAATGGCAACACACAAACAGCAGTGACCTTAATTGAAAGGAGGAGACCAAACGGACCAGAGGGCAGGACTTCAAGGTGTGAGCCCAAAGGGTCTGGTTCCCCCACACCCTTCCCCTTCTTGCCCTTCCCTCTTTCCGGGCTTGGAAATCCTGGAAGGAAGCAGGAGGCACCACTAACGAAGATGTACGGATGGGTCCTGGGTGGACTGCGATCTCAGGGGGAGGGGGGCACCCTCCCGGCTCCTTTAGAGTAGCATATCACACCCTCACTGCTACCCGCAGTTTGCCAATTACCCAGTTATGACACGGGTTTGTGCGTTAAGAAGCAGGCTGCTACTGTTCTTCCTCATACAAGGGTTTTAGTCACTGTACATCTTGTGTCTTTAAATAATGCATCAGGAACATTTTTGAGTCTGTAAGTGCTTTTTTAATGAGAGTGTGAAGATTTTAATGGGACTAGATTGCTTTTCATGACATTTCAGAGTGACTTAATTGTAACAATGTTGAGAGGCTGTATTTTAAAGTTTGCTAAGTATGTCTGCTGTGGATTATAGTCAGACATTTAAAAGGATGGATGGATGGGTAGTGGAACCAGATAGCTTTTTCCTCACTACTTTCCTCCAATTATTAGCTCTTTGCAAATATTGTGGCACCAAAGCAGGCACAAGTCAGGGTTCTCATGAACCCTGTAATTTCAAAATAGGAACAGAGGCCAGTAACTGAGACTGTGGGGGAGAGTTTCAGAGACAGATTCTTTAACAGCTTCTTGGGTACTGGTGTTCGTCCCAGTCTCCTTTTACAGGGCCGGGAGGCCAGGCCGCCTTCCGTTGTCTACACTCCCTGTTGGTTCCCCGAGCTTTCTTGTCTGTCTGCGTAAAAAAACGTACCTGTCTTGTGTCTCCTTTTTTCACATGTTTGAGTGAGTATTCCTAAAATACTATTACTGCGGATAACAGCCAGTTACTTTTTTAACGATGGGAACACCAGACTCTTTGTGAAACTCAATGTTCTCTTGTCTTCAAAACATTGGCATAATTCAGAGGTCTTTTCCTGCACAAATGGAATTTGTGGATTCTGGAACCTGCGTCCGACTTCCGCGTGCGATCAGGTGGTCAGACGCTTCCAGCACCGCTCTTAGTAGGAGTTTGGATTGTGTCCCAGGACTGGGGTTGCGGCAGCAGAGCACCACGCACCAGGTGGCTTAAAGCCACCGCAGTACATTCTCTCAAAGTGCTGGAGGCTGCACCTCTGGGATCAAGGTGTGGGTTGGGCCATGCTCCTTCTGAAACCTGTAGGGGACTCCTTGCCTCTTCCCAGCTTCGGGTAGTTTTGGGCAGTCTCCGGCAGTCCTTGGCTTGCGGCTGCCGGACTCCAGTCCCAGTCTCTGCGATCACATGCTCGTCTTCCTAAGTGTGCCTGTTTTCCCGTGGCCATCTGCTTAGGACACAAGGCATGTCAGACTAAGGGTGCTCCCTATCCCACCGCGACCCCATCTTAACTAATTATGCCTGCAACCACCCTGTTCCCAATAAGGTCACATTGTGAGGTACTGAGAATCAGGATTTCAACGTATGTTTTTTGAAGGGACAGAATTCAACCCATGACAGCATTCTCCTTGGAAGAGCATACGGGAGAATCTGATGCAGCGTGCATTCTCAAAGCAGGGTTCCTGGCCTGCCGCACATCAGGAGCCCTACACAAACTATGTACTCATATGTATACAGAGGGTTGAAAGAGGAAAAACCCAAAACTCATGTACTCACCACCCAGCTTAAGAAATAAGACATTCTCAGTACCTCCAGAGGCCCTGGGAAACTGGAGGTGTTTAAACTGTAGATTCTCCTCTGAGGGGGTAGGTCACAAAGATTCAGAACAGCAAGAACTCTCAGAATTCAGGAATTTTTCTTTTTTTCTCCTTGTTCTTTCCTTTAAGTTGGCTTTCGAAATGTTGGAGTGGAATGGGATTTTTTTCTACTGTAGAATAGAAAAGATGCAAGAAAAAGGTTTGTGACTTTTCCCACAATGTGGTGAAGTAGTTATTAGCTCCTCTTCTGTTTGGGATGGTGTCCTGGGGGGGGGTGATGTTTCACCTATAATTTTCTGAATCACTTTAGACCTGCAGCTTAGAGACACTTGCAGCGCACACTTGGATTTGTGGGAGGAAGGTGTGGACGCGTGACGGTAAGGGGCCTGGTATTGATTATTCTCCTTATAGTCTTGTCTTTCTCCTGGGAATTTGGAGAAGATTCATATCTGCTAGATAATTTTAAGTTTGTAAAATGCCTTGAGTTCCTTGGGGGAGGCTGTTACTGAAATGTGAATAAATTATGCAGCACCTGAATTTGGTGGTTCATCATTTTTTATGGTGTGTTTTAATTACAAACGTAGCACTGTTTAAGTTGGATGGCTGGGGAGCGGCTTTAATCGCTCACACGTGGTTAAATAAGTAGGCAGCAGCAGCATTTGGGCTGGAACCCGTGAAGGAATAAATGAACAGGACCTTTTCTGGAAATCAGTCATTTTCCACGAGGCTCCCTGCGCTAAGCTGTGGGTTAATGTCTCCTCCTGAGTGTTTATATGCTGCTGTTAGAGGATCAGCCCCCCCCTTTTTTTTTAAACTATTTACAGACTTTCAGATACCTTGAACCAGAAAGAAAGGCGTGTGTGTTGCTGTACTCAGATGTCTAGGGACTCGAGGCGCAGGAAGGCATCTGACCAACTACTTTGACGTTTGCCGTGCTGTGTTGCTAAAATCAGCCTAAGGAGTGGCGTGCGAGACCACCTCCTTTTATTTGTTACACCGAGCTTTGTTCCAGCGGGTGATGCCAGTCCAGGACTCCTGAAGAATGCAGCTAGGAGACAGTTGCCCACACCGTATGGTCCCTCGGTTTGCTGTGTTGTCAAGAGGCTTATCTCTCTGCTTGTTTCTTGCCTTGTTGCTCTGTGAACAAAGTCACCTTACTCTCCTTCTGATGGCTGACTCAGACCTGTACCTTTCTCAGTTCCTAAGCTCCCCGCAGATGCTGACTGGAGCTGCTTGTGAATCACACACCGTTCTCGAAGCTGTGGGGCTGTGTGGTGGAAGACCAACATTTAAAAATCCAGAAGTCAAAACCAATAGCCACATAGCTGTAATTGGATGCAGGGTAAAAAGGGTAATTACAGGCCCTTTGAGAGTCCTGGAGAGTGACACTGGAGCAAAATCTGGAAGGATCCCTGAGAACTAGCAAGGAATTAGGAAGGGAAGGGGACATTGTCTTCTAAGAAGCATATTGCGAAATGATGGTTTCTTTCTCTGCCCCCTTTCTTCCCTTCATAGTTTTACGTAGTAGCATTATTTCAGCCATCCAGAGTGGGCCAGTATGTAGGGCTTTGTCAGGATGATTAACTCATTAAATGGGGCTCTTGACATGCTGTTTCTCTAAATTGTGCTCTGGTAACCTTATTGAAGCCTAGTGCTATCTACAGATCCTTGTTGTGTGGCTGGAGTGGGTTAAGGGCTTGGGAAAGACACACGTGCTAACGGAGGTCCTTCTCTGCACCCTTTCTATCTGTAAGAGATAAAGTGTTCGTATATCTTACTTTCTAGATATAAATTCTCAAACGTCTGACATCAAAATCACCAGGAGCCTGTTAAAAGTGCACTTTTCGTAGTCTTTTTATCCCGGACCTGCTGACTTAAAATCTTAGCAGTAGGACTCCTGGCCATTGTCACAGACTATAGAGAGCCACTGCCATGACGGCATGATTGCCAATGGGTCATTCAGAGGTGAAAGAGGAGCTTTTCATCATGTTAGCCCCAACAGGCCCTGTTTGATGACCCACCATCTCTCACCAGTATCAGCGGTGTGATTTGTGGGGCCCCGTGCAGGATGAATGCGCAGAGCCTCTTATCGAAAAGTTATTAAGAACTATTAAGAACAGGATGACAGCAGCGCATTAAGCCAAGTGTGGGGCCCTCTGGAGTCCTGACCTTGGGAGACCGCCCAGCTCCCGAGCTCAGGAAGCTGGCCCTGCCTCCTCCCCTCCGGCCTTCACTTGAACCGCTTGTTGCTCCACGTGCTGTGCGTCCTTTGCCCCTGTCCCTGGCTGGCGCGGCGCGAAACGCTGTTCTCCTTCCCTGGGTCCCGCCTGGGCTTCTGCTTGTGCGGGGTCAGACTCGTGTGCAGCTTGCCGCAGGACGGGGGCTGCGACCTGCTCTTCTTCCTCCGTGAACTCCCCGCGCTTGGCGGAGGCTCTGCTGCTGTTCCTCCTAAGTTTGCTGCGTAGACTTTCCCCTGGAAGCTTTCCTTAAAGCCCCGTCAGGTTACGGAGCGCGGGGAGTCGGGATGTGGCTGAGCGAGGTGCTGGAGGCGGTGTCGCCCCTGGGCAGAGCCGCGCGAGGGGCCCGAGACCGTGCGAACAGGGCATGGAACAGGCTCAGGGCACATCTGGCGTCTCCTGTGCCCCCCCGTGTCCTGTTTGACCTCTGTGGTAGCTGCCATCCTCCTCCTGATAACCCGGCCTTCCTGTTTGGATCTCTCAGTGGGAACGGCCGCTTTTTCTACGCCGCTTAGGTTCCAGTGTGCTGGTGGCAGAACCTGAGGGAATGTCTCCTGGGGCGGGAAGGAGACCGTTTTGCTCAGTGGTTAGGACTTGAGACTGGACTTGCGGCGCTCGAGTTCATGTGTTCTGGAGAACTCCCCAAAGCTGGTGAATGAGGGCATGACTCGTCTGTTGGCCAAGACTCAGGAGCCGCCTGGTGCGTGTGAAAACACGGAGTAGTCCTCCCCGAGATAACCAGAGGTGACGGTGAGTGTGGACAGGAGGTCTGTGACGGCTCTGCACATCGTGGACAAGCCCCGGGAAGTTCTGAGAACCTACACAGCCCAGTCAGGCTTGATTCAGATAACTTCGGGTCGGAGCTGGCACTGGGGTCCACGGACCCTGCTCCTTCTGAGGCCTCAGTCCATAATTGTTCAAAGATTCTTCCGGTCTTACTTTGAGGATTATCACCTGGCCCTGATCTGATGCGGTTAATGGGGTGAAGTATGTGCTTCCCCTCTGGGGTGGTTCTGAGGAGTTAAAGTGAACGGACGGTCTGAAGTAGTGCTGTCGGTGGAAGTCCGTGAGCCCCGTACGCGATTGAAAAGTCCCCAGGGGCCACAATAAAAAAAAGAAACAGCTGAAATTTTTAGTAATTTAACCCATTATGTCAGAAGTTTTAGATCATTTCAACATAAATATACAGGTGCTTATTGAGATACGTGTATGTGAATACTGAGGGATTTGCTTCATTTCTTTTTTCCCACTGTAGGTACTAGACTGCGTGGTGTAGGTCTAGAATGCACCAGCCCATACAGTTTTTATTTTCTCTTCCTTCTTGCACCACTTTAAGCCCTAGGAGTTAACGTAGGAGCTTGCGATCGCTGTTGCGATAGCTCTGGAGACTGGAGGGTCTGGGATGCCAGCTGCCGGCTGAGGGAGTCCGGAGCACTCGGAATGCCCCGGTGGGGATCTGCGCCAGACCCTCATCCTCCGCGGGCATCTGAGCTAGCGTTTCCAGCCTCCTCGGGGACAGAAACCACCTTTTGTGGACACACGTGCTGTCAGCGGAGAAGCTGTGTGCTGTTGAGTCAGCGGCTTTGACCTCCTGTGGGCAGAGCGCTTGCTGCTAAGGTAGACCCTTGCCCCTCTTAGAATTGAGAAGAAAGGTGTGGATTTTGGGTAAGATTACTAGTCGACATGTGGAATCTGCTTCGTGCCATTTAATTAAAGTCTAAGCCTAGGCAGACCCTAGAAACTAGCAAACTGAGGCCGCCAGGGGCCCACCTGCATGTTCGTCAGTCTGCCTTATTTCTGGACGGAGCTGGCCCTTGTTGGCCTGCAGGGTCTGAGTTGAATGGAGGTTTCTCCTTCAGTTTTTAGGTCACTGCTCCAAGTCCACTGACAGAATACAGGAGACAGCCTTGATTAGATTAGGCCAGATTGGATTAAGTTGAATGGTTAAAGCCTTTGGAGCCTCCAGCTTGTAGGAGACACCACAATGGCCTTCATAGCATCCCTGAATCCTATTAGGTACGGTAATCTTACTGAAGAATTTAGGTCTGCATGAAGCAGCTTGGCCCCTACACTGTTTGGTGGTCTCTGGCCCTTAAGGTGAGCTGACAGATACTTACTTTCTTGGCATAGATTGGTTTTGTTGTTTGGGACAAGTTATCCGAAACACTTTGAAAGTAGATGCCTGTGCTTGGTAGAGGGCACATTCCGTGTAGGAAGACAGTCAGTCAGTGTCTGTGCCAGGGGTGTTTTGAGCCCCGGTTGGGGGCCGGAGAGGCAGGAGAGAGGTGTCTAAATCGTCGTGAAGTCGGCTGCTGCGTCCTCATGGCAGGCGTGGGGGTGGATGGATGGTGGGAGCTTCATTTTTTAGCTTTGCGAAATCATCCCTTATAGACCACGTCCATTTTCAAGGTTGGCATGAAGAATCACGTGCCGAGGCTACAGCGTGGCGGAGACGCTGTGCTAGATGTTGGGGGTTCAGTAAAGAGTCTTGGAACTTGGTTGCGGGAGGCCTCTTTATCTGTGGCTTTCTGGGTGTGTCCGTAGTTTGACTGTAGGAGGAGAGTGCGTCGGCCCTAGCCTGTGCTGTGCAGTGACCGTATTTTCCTGAAGCAAAACATCCTTTTCCCCCCACAGGATTCTTTCCAATTTGTGGACTTATGGACAAGCAAAGCTTTAAGAAGGCATATAAATTATGTCTAATTTTGGTAATGAATGTATTATTTTTTGAAAAAGAAAAAAAAATGCAAGAAATGGGGAGTGTCCAGCCCTGAGCGTGTGTTTACTGTGTCGGCAGTGAGGACTGGGGTGGGACTTTTTGGGCGAAGAGGCAAATCTGACTTAGGTCTTTGCTGAAGGTCGTTTGGTTGGACCCGGGAGCTTCAGACAAGTGATTACCGCGTACTGAATTGCCCTTCACAGATGCAGGAAGTTTTTTCCCAGGTATCTTTAAAAATAAGTTGCATAGTGCCTCAGCTCCGGCGGGAGCGTCTACCACTAAGACCCCCTGGGCTCATTAATGCACAACGTGAGGCCTGGCGAGGCATCTGCTGGTGCATCTGGCCGCTGGGTGAGTAACCGTGGGAGGCTGCCTGCATGCAAGGGGCTGAAGAGACACTGTGACCCGGGGACTTCCAGCGCTGTCCTGGAAGTGGGGACTTCCTTCTTGATAGAGCCTAGGGGACTGGTTAGTTCTTAATTATTCCCCCGTCTGGGCTCTGCCTCTTCTGAGGATAGGAAATGAGTTCAGCTTCTTTCTTTGTTTCAACTTTTCTGGTGGGGCAGCCCTGCCTCTGTCCTGTTCCCAAAGACTCAAGAAACGTCGGGGGTGGGCACCTGGGTGGCTCAGTGGGTTGAGCCGCTGCCTTCGGCTCAGGTCATGATCTCAGGGTGCTGGGATCGAGTCCCGCATCGGGCTCTCTGCTCAGCGGGGAGCCTGTTTCTCTCTCTCTCTCTCTCTTTCTCTCTGCCTGCCTCTCTGCCTACTTGTGATCTCTGTCAAATAAATAAATAAAATCTTTAAAAAAAAAAAAAAACAAAAACGTTGGGTGTGGGCCAGACGTGCAGTCCGGAGCACAGTTCTGATAGATGAATGGTTTTGATTGGTTCTAGGAAGAAAAGTGCAACTCGCCCTTTAGTTGAAGATAATGTCTCTCTGCAGCCCTCGTCTGAATCAAGTGGCCGGCGTCCTCTCCCTGCACAGCTCTTGTGTTTTCAAGAGCGAGGGTCATTGACAGAACACTTCTCGCTCTTGAGTTTCAGAGCACAGCGGAGCACACACATCGGGAGCCAGACACGTGCTTTTCTCCGAACGTGCGAAGAGTGACTCGAACGCTCTGGGTGTGCGTGTGCACGCTCGTGCGATAGTCGGTTTTGTTTCCGTGCTCCTTGAGCGGAAATGGCCTCCTTTTTACTTCTCCTGATTCTTGATCGCACACTTCTCGGGGTCACCTTTTTAGGGAGCAGCTGGAAGAATGTGTGCTCATTTTGTTCTCGTGACCTTTCCTCCAGTGCCCCTCTGGCCCCAGGCTCACCCTGCCCACCCTCTCCTCTGCACCAGCCTCGCTTTGTTCTTTTGGGCCTCTTGTTCCCTCGGTGAGGGGAGACGGCCTTGCTTCTCTTGTCTCCGCTTACTCTCCTTTTCGGCTGCCGCAGTTCCAGATGGGAAGAGGCTAGGGAGGGGTTTTGAACAAGGAGAAAAATTGCATCTGGTTAGGAGAAATTTATAAAACTTCTGTGCTCTGTGCTAATAGTTCTCAGATGCTTTCAGATTACAAGATGAAATGTCGGCCTGGAGACCTCCGAGCCGGCATACAGCCCTTCTTGGTTTTCTTCCTGGCCCAACTCTATTCTTTCTGCCCAGTTTGCCTGAAAGAGCTCGCTAATTCTTTGTAATCCCACTCTGTCGTCCCTCTGTCCCTCTTTTAAAGTCTTCTCCTCTGTCCCTCTTTTAAAGTCTTCTCGATTCGCCTCCCACCCCAGCTGCTTCCAGTTTTGCTGAGTCCCTTCGGGAGGGAGGAGAAGCTGTCCTCCTCCCCGTAGTTTGTTGACATCCCCAAGGGGAAGGAGGGCCCAGGGCCCTTCCCAGTCCTGCCCCAGAGCCTCACAGGAAGCAGTATTAATACCGAAAGCTTACCGACTTCCTAAACTGTGCCCAGCACTGTGACGAGCACTTCACACGGATTATCCCTTACACGCAAGCCAGCCCAAGCAAGTATGTGCGCTGCCACTGTTTTCATTTTACAGATGGGAAATTGACGCCCGCGGAGGCTCGGGGACCTGCCACTCTGTAGGCGGCTGGAGGCAGGAGGTGGAGTCAGGGTTCCAGGGCTCCGGTTCCCTCCTCAGGGGGAGCGAGCGTCCCTGCCCTCTCCCTTACCTGGAGTACCAGCCCTTTTACACGGACCTGTGTGGTCCCTGTTGGGTCCTTGTATTTTCAGTTGACTCACTACATGCTCCGGTGGCTTTTGGGTGACGGCAACTGTGTGTGTTAAAGAGGCAGACGTAGAAGACGTTGGAGGGGGCTTTTCTAGCCACAGTTTCCCTCTTCTGTGTAGTCAGGTAACAGGACCCCTGGCGAGGAAATAAGGCCGCAAGTGCTCTTGCTTCGGAAAGATGCGTTGATTGGTGGAGGTTGTGTTTCTGTGGCTAATCTGTGTTCCTGTCGCAGCACTACGTGAGCACCCACGGGCTGGGAGCGTGCCGGCCCCCAGCCCCATAAAACAAGGCCCTCTTCGGCGCGGGCACCAGCCGGCGCACCTGAATAACAGTAGGGAAGCTTGTTGACCATTGGGCACTTCACAGCCCAGTAATTAGAAACTGTAAAACAATAATACAGACGTGAAGCAAATCCTCCAGTTAATGAAAAAAAAAATCTAGAATCCTGCTTTGTGGCTGAGTGCAGAATCACAACCGGCTGCTTATACAACAAAGCAAACACTTCAGGATTTTGGCAGCTGTTTTACACATACAAAGAGCTCTAGGCTCTCTATTAATTTGGGGGCTGTCATATTTTTTTTTTAAAAAGCAGAAAACAATTGCCTGCCTTTCTTGTTTCTTACTAATTTACTGCGGTGCTTCTCAAATTATGGTCCCTAAACTAGGAGTATCAGCATCATCTGGGGACTTGTTAGAAATGCAGTTTTGGTGGGGAGGAGGGGGAGAACACACCCTACTGCAGGCCTCTCGAGTCAGAAATTCTGGGGGTGGGGCTCAGTCATTTATGTTTTAACAGGTCCTCCCGGTGATTCTGATGGAGCTGGAGTTTGAGAAACACTGTGGGGCGGGCGGGGTGGAGGAATTGGGGGGATGAGGAGGGGAGGCCCCTTTCGGCCCTACCCAAAGGTGAGCACGTGGCTTCTCCTACCAGAGGGGAGAGAGCTGTGCCCAGAATGTGTGAGGTCTCCCTGCTGCCCAAAGGAGGCTGCGAGAAGCGTCTCAAGGAAGGAACTGCGCCTTGGTGGGGGTCTGGTTGGGAGAGGGGCTTGGACTGTGGCTTGTCGCCCGCTGGTAAGGAGCTGTTTCAGTTCCCTTCACTATCTGGGTGTCAGCTCTGAAGGGCCTGGACTGCACTGGACGGAGGAGAAGAGACGTGGGGCCAAGGCCAAACTCTGTCTTCTTTCGCAGGCCAGGCCTTCACAGCGCTGCTAACGTAAGGCGCTCCCCGTGGTCAAGACCTACCATTAAACACTGAAGGTTAAGACGGGCTGAGGGGCTGGCAGGACAGATTTCTTCTTGTCTCCCTGTGTTCCCCTCCCTTCCCCACTTCACGTGTCTGCCTCCATCTGTCGTGGCAGACGGAATTGGTTTACTTTTCTTGGGGCTTCCTGACACACGGCCCCTCGGCCCCTTCCCGCCCGCGCGGTGACCGCAGCCCTGGCACAGGTCGCCTTCAGAGCCATCAGAAGCCCTCGCACAGCTGACCACTGAGCGCTTGGAGAGGCCTCCGGGGAGAGTGGAGCTTGCCCCCAGCGCGGAATGAGTTCCCGACTGGGTCACCACAGAGGCTCAGGTCCCCAGCGCTCCTTGAAGAGTGTGGTTGCCTGTGCTGGGGGCAAGACCTGACACAAAGAGAAACGCCCATCCTGCACGTGCTTGGTTTCTACCCGGGTTGTTGATTTTGCTCAATTTTAACAGGTGTTTTGCTCACAACTTTTCTGCCTTTCGGATCATTGAATTTTCTTGTTCCCTTGGGGAAAAAAAGGGCGGGGCATAGGACCTGTTGGTCAATTAGTGTATCCTGTCCTTTGATTTAATCACCCAGTGTAGCACCGGAAGGTGGCAGGGATTCTTCTGGAACTGGCCAAGAAAAGAACCACCCAGATCTCGGGTTCACTTTATTCCCCCTGTTTTCAAATGGGAGAGCTTGCTTGAAAACCTGAATTTGATGTTGGATCACAAGCCCAGCGTTAGGCTTTTTTTTTTTTTTTTTTTTTTTTGGTGAGGGGTGGAGGGGGTTGGGTCTATAATGACAGGTGCTTCCAATAAGGGACGCCTTAGAGTCTGATGCTGCCCGATGTTAGGAGACCAGCCTACTGTCACGTTAAAGGCAAGGCGTTGGCTATTTATGCCATGAAGTCTTGGATGTCCCTCAGACATCCACGGAAGGGAAGCTAGCTGCCCACACACCTGAGATTCTGGTGTCAATGTCAGATGTTTGGACCACTCCTTACTGCAAAGGCTCATTTTGTGTCTTATCGTATTCTAAAGGATCTGTGGCCTGTGGGCGCTTAGGAGGTGGTCATTGCCGATTCTCTTTGCCGGTGACATTCAGGACTCATGGAGAAGCCAGAAGCTCACACTGGGTCATTTGCTTCGTGGTCGTTAGGAAAGACAGCCCTTCTCTCAGACTGGGAGCGGGACAAGGGGGAGGAGGGAGCTGAGCCTTGAGCCCCTTGGATTTTCCTGAGCGGTGCAGCCACTGGGACCGACGGGCCGACCCACGGTCCTCTCCAGCCTGCCTGCCCTTCATCTCGTTTTAGTTAAACACAGCTGATGCCGTCAGCCCGGCTCCTGGCGCCTTAGCTTCCCCCTTGGAACAAAACATCCGCGCAGGCAGTTGTGACAAGGTCTGAAGACCCAAGCTCGTTTGTTCTGAGGTAATTAAAATAAATCTGCCTAAACATCTCCAAATGCAGATAGAGCCTAGTGCTGATTAGAGGTGACCCTCTGATAAGCCTGCCCTGATGAGGCAGCACCACTGGGGTGCAGGCAAATATTTGAGACTCCAGCCAAGCTCATTTGTTCCGTTGACCTTTCACTTGGGGGGAAAAACCCGCTGGATTCTTTCTGTCCCCGAGTACTTGAAAACTATTACCTGTGACACTGAAGGGTTTAAGTGAAATAAACAGGCGAGACCTGTGGACTTGGCCCTGAGACTCTCAGCCAGCTGCCACCTGGGACGTGCTTGCGTCCTGGCAGATCAGTGGAGGATGGATTTTGCCAGAGGTTCTGGCCGGGAACGCTAATTAAAAAGGACGTTCTAAAATGCGCCCAGGCATGTTCTGAGAAAGTCTTAGCAGATGTGGGTGGTGGAGGTGGTTTTTTAAAGTCACGTTTTTTTGTTTTTTTTTTTTAAATTTATTAAGGTAACTTTTAACAATGTGTTCTGTATAGAAAAGCCCCACTAAGACTGCTTTCGTGTTAATATCAAGACCTCATTGTCCGTTCAGGAGAAATTTATTCCATTGCTTCCTCTTCTTGCTCCTGTGACACTGGGCGCCCTCTTCTCCGCGTTTATCACATTTTACCGTGATTTCTGGTTCACTTCTCTTGTTCTGTATTTGAAAGGGACATTGTCGAGTTCCTCTCGCTGTCTGCCCAAATGCCTATCACGTTGCACAACTTGGCACACTGTATGTGGCCCGTGGGTCAGACCAGGCCACTCCCTGTTTCTGTGTGGGTGTGAGCTGAAAATGATTTTTACGTTCTTGAATGGTTGCAAAGCAATCAAAGGACGACTGTTTAGTCAGGACACATGAAAACTATGTGAAGTGAAAATTTCAGTTTTCATACATAAAGTTGGCCAGGAACGCGGCCACGGTCATTCATTGAGGCTGTTGTCGTTGGCTGTGTTGGTGCCACAACAGCAGCACCGAGTGTTTGCAGCAGAGGTCACGTAACTTGAAAAGCCTGGAGCATTTACTGTCTGGTACTTTACAGACGTTTGCTGACCCCGTTCCTATTCTTTAGTAGGTAGTATCATAAGTGCTCATTGTTTGTGTTATTTCACATACAAACCTGAGTTCTCGGAGCTATTCCAATCCTGACAGCGTTCAGTGAATATTAAATGGTGACTGACCTGTTTGTCTTGCTATTGTTTTGTAACCTTATGTGAACATGTTAGTGGGGCTGATTCATTTCCGAGCGCTGCAGCCGGCCCTTGAATAGTGCAGGGCTTAGGGCTGACCCCAGTGCAGTTAAAAAATCCCCGTATAACTTTTGACTCCCCCCCACCCCGCAATTTAACTCCTAAAAGGCTATTGTTGACTGAAAGCCTTATGGATAATGTAAATAGCTGATTAACACATACTTATGTATGCGTCATGTAGTGTATGTTTGCAATGAAGCAAGCTAGAGAAAAGATGTTATTAAGAAAATCATGAGGAGGAGGAAATACATGTACAGCATTGGACCGTGTTACAAAAAAAGCCACGTATAAGCGGACCCGGGCAATTCAAACACAGGTTGTTTCAAGGGTTAGAAGAGTTTTGTTAATCCTTATTAACTTCCCAGGTTCTGAACCTGGTGTATGAGATAAAGAGACACCGTGAGGCGCACAGAAGTTACACTGACCGGGTCGTGCAGCGAAGAAATGGCATGACCAGTCCCGTATTCATCTTCTTGTCTCTTTGCTGAGGCCATGCTCTGTGATGAAAGAAAATTCATACAAACCTGGGAATGTTCATGAGCAAATTACTGCCCAGTACTGTGTAATGCATTAGTTCATGTAGACATCAGAATCTTTCCGTGTGGGTTCTTTAGTTCATTAGCAGGGAAATTCATTTAAAAAATAATAAGTTCATGGTTTGAAAAGTAAACACTGCAGAGAATGATAGCAATTATCAAATGTAAACAGTGTGGCCTTTGAGAACCTCTATGAAATTAATGAATTAAATTATTATGCTTTTGGTATTCATATGTATTCATACTGCCATTGACTGTTAAGGAAAGTGCTTCAAGGAGGACAGATGAGATATAGGTGAAGTTTATTTTTAAGTCAGTGATGTTCTTAAGTAAAACAGAACACAACAACAGTTAACTGACATACAGTGACTTGGAATCTGGCTTTTGTTTTGAGACAGTATCTTTGTAAAATGACCGGTGCCGCAAATTTAAACCCCTTCGTAAGCAGTGGAGCTGGAGGGTGTTGGAATATTCCAGAATAAAGTGAGAAACCAGTACTTATGGAAAATTTCTTAATTGAAATAGTATGTAGTCGGCTGGAGTTTGAGGGAGAAAGTGAATTTGGCAGGAAGGAAAAGGAAGGAAGGTTAGAAGATACATAAAGAAACATGGGCCTGACCTCTCCTAGGAGCCTGGGGAGGTGAGGTTTTCCTCAGAAGGCCGCCACTGTACTCAACCGTCGTGTACCCACCATGTGACAGGCACTTTTTATACATTTTTTGCCAGCTCTGCAATAGCCTTGCATAGTGTGGAGCGATGATATCCATCTTACGGCTGGGAAAGCTGGAACCTTGGCTAATTGGCTGGCTTGGGGTTTTATAGTTAGTGGCCAACAGAGCCGTTTCAAACACAAATCTGTCTGATTCCATCCCTTAATGTCATTTCTACTGACCTACTTCCTCAGGACTCGATTCCCAGAGATTTCTCCATTGAAATTACGCATTGAGAAGATGTGTAGATCCAACCTGAGGCCATACGTCATCGTGTGAATAAGTTTCTTCCCCATTTCACCAGCTTTCTCTTTCCAGTTTGTACCAGGTCTTTGATTTGTGGGTTTTGTGGATCCCCTTCAGCATTAGCCCTGTGATTAGTGTCCATTTGATTTTGCTGTAGAACGTGGAGAGACTTTAGACAGGGCAAAAACTATCCCAAAACTCTGGCACAAGCAGTAGTTCCCACCCAGCTGAAAAGTTCAGTTCAGTTTGTCT
Source organism: Mellivora capensis (assembly GCA_004024625.1). NCBI lineage: Eukaryota > Metazoa > Chordata > Mammalia > Carnivora > Mustelidae > Mellivora > Mellivora capensis. Next base: position 163,396 of record PISX010001899.1, on the reverse strand, counting down.
TCGGCAGTATGTGCCCCGGCCCTTGGCCCTGGCACTCCGGGGGATTCTGAAAGGGAGAATTTGAGAACAACATTCCAGGCTTCAAGCCTCCACATTCCTTGGGTTCTGTTGGAGGACTTCTTGGCAGCATTCAAAGAAGCCTGTGTTTTCCTATTAATTTTCCATCCCAGGCCACCTGCTTCCGCCTTCCTGCTGTTTTCCTTTTGTACCTACGTGGTTGGTGCTCCTAAGGCTTTCTGCACTGGCTTTCATCATTTATACCACCGAGTTTTACAGGAGCTTTTCTTTTCAGATTTTGATGTTTGACACAGTTACAGATTTTTATTTATTTATTTTTAATATGTTCAGTTCTGAACCTTTTTAGAATTTATGGTGGCAGCCTCCAGGAGAGAAAAACAAAACAAAACCAAACCAGGCACATTTTGTGTAGAGTCAGGAGGCAGAGGGCAGAGGGCATATGGTTGATGGGAACGAGTTATTGATTTCTCAGGATGCAGATCCTAACTGTGGGTAAATTTAGAATTGACCTATTTGCGAGGGTGGTTCTGTCATGTCAGAAGTTGATTCCGGAGAAGGTGCTGACTTGGATGTGGCTGGAATGAGCCACTGTGAAGGAACAGTGGATTTTCATTCTTTAACCTCATTTGTGGAGTGAAAGCGAGCCGCCCAGGTTTCCTGCAGCAGGAAGCCTGCAAATCAAAGCCTTTGAACCAGGAGCAACCCGGGAATGCCCTGTGTCCCACTCGAGGGAGATTGGTGGGAACTCTGTTGCCCCTGCCCGTGGTTAACCCTAGTGGGTTTCCAGATCTCTCTGTGACTCCGGCTCTCTTTTTGATGCTAAAAAAAACCCCCCCCAAAACGGAGGTGCCTAAGGAGCGGTGCAGACTGCGAGCCTAAGAGCTTTGCTTTGTGAGTTACGAAGATTCAGAAAAGACCTTTTGTGGAGTGTGAACTCGTCTTATCAAAATATTGTGAAAATTCTGAAGACAAGTGAGTGCAGTTAGCAAGAAGTGTTCTCAGGGAAAAATCTTAAAAGTGTTTAAGCTGAACCTTGAAAAGGTTTGTCCCTTCCACAGTGTTTCCCACTCTGTGAACCAAGACGGTTAGAGGAGATGGAGAAACATTGCTTCCTCCTGTAGTTCCCGGCGGTCATTTCCTTCTCTCACTCCTGTACACACGAGAGCTGTGTAGGACCTTGGCCATCTGGTGTGGTAGGTTTGCTCTGTATACGTCGTACCCCCTGCTACAAACGAGTTGTGTATAAGCTTAACCAGGGTGGTGACTGGTGTGATAGATACTTTCTCTTAACACTCCAGGGCCTGAGGCCCAGTGACCAAGGGAACAAAAAGGGGCTCCCTTTAAACACCCTGATACTCCCGTCCTGCTCTCCGGGGTTCTCCAGGGTAGTGCTGTACCACGTGGGAATTCTCGGTGAGGGTGTATGTTCTCGAATCTTGAGCAAAGCTGTCCTTGGGAATGGTAACGCCACGCAGCCGTGCTCCCTGTGCGTTTGTGTGCTGGAGGCGGAAGAGGTTCTGGGCTCTGTGTTTGCTGTTTACTTGCCCCGGGAGGATGTTGTACAACTACTCCGCAACAGTGTTGCTTTAACGGGAAATGGCATGGGGTTAGGAGAACGCACCTAGTGAATGTGAAGGGGGCTCTCCTGGGTGCCTCTGATTGCAATGATCTGAAATGCTTTCACAGATTTGTAGGAGAGGGTGATTTTTCTTCTTTATCTGCTCCTTTTATCTTGTTCTAAAGCCAGTAGTACCTCCCTTCCCACCTCCTCTATGTACTTTTTTTTTTTTTTCCTCTCTCCCTTTCCCCCTTTACGAAAACCCTCCTGGTGAGAATCACATTTGGAGCTTCTTGTTTCTTATTAAGAGTGGATTTGACTTGTCATTTAGTTCTTCCTAGAGAATGGGAGAAGTCAGGGTGATGTGGCCGTTGCATCCTGGCAGGGCTGGCCGCCCCGTTACAACAGAGAGCTGTTCTGGGGCGTGTGTTCCAGCTGGGCTGCGCTGAGTGTTGCTGGGGGCAGCAGTCACCCCGGAGAGCAGGGTCTTCATTGTTGACATTGGGGTGGGATAATTCTTCGTTGTGTGTAAAGTGTCCAGGGCCTTGTAGGATGTTTAGCAGCGTCCCCTGGCCTCTGTATCAGTAGTTCGCCATGCCCCAGCTGTGACAGCCAGTGTCATTGCCGAATGTCTCCTGGGGGCAGAGTCACCTTCGTTGAGAATCCGTGCCTTGGAGGAAAGGGAGTCTCTGAAAGTCGGGGGTCGTCATGAACCTCGGAGGGCTGGAGCCTTCATTTTGATGCTTTGGTATATTAAAAGCAGCTCTCAAAGATCAGTGATAAGGACATGTTTAGATGTGATTTCTGCGTAATTCATAAATACCATTTTAGCTCTTGCCTTCAACTTTCTAGCACTAGAAGTGTGAATATATTATTTTTTCCTTTTTTTTTTTTTTAAAGATTTTATTTATTTATTTGACAGAGATCACAGGTAGGCAGAGAGGCAGTCAGAGAGAGAGGAGGAAGCAGGCTCACCGCTGAGCAGAGAGCCTGATGCGGGGCTCGATCCCAGGACCCTGAGATCATGACCTGAGCTGAAGGCAGAGGCTTAACCCACTGAGCCACCCAGGCGCCCCTATTTTTCCTTATTTTTAAAATGAGAATGTTGTTAGTAAAACGTAGTAATCTCTGAGGTCTCCCAGCCTTCACATTTTATGATGTTAGTCCGACAACAGAAATCTTATGCAGTTATCGAACTTCAGAGCTGAAAATTCCTTTGTGACCATCGACTCCACTCCTCTCGCTCTAGTCCACACATGGAGAGGCCAGAAAGGAAGAGTTGCTTTTTACAGGTGGACGTTATGAGACGCTGGTATTTAGAATTTGTCAGAGCAGGCCTTTATAAAAGTGGTTACTTGTGGGGGCGCCTGGGTGGCTCAGTCGTTAGGCGTCTGCCTTCGGCTCAGGTCATGATCCCAGGGTCCTGGGATCAAGCCCCGCGCTGGGCTCTCTGTTCAGCGGGAAGCCTGCTTCTCCCTCTTCCACTCCCCCTGCTTGTGTTCCCTCTCTCACTGTGTCTCTCTCTGTCAAATAAATAAAATCTTAAAAAAAAAAAAAAAGTGGTTACTTGTGTTACTGATTGGAATTCAGATGATTGCCTGAACTTCAAATATGTCTGTTGTCTGGAATCAGGCCTTTAATATTGGTGTTTATTTTAAGTAGTTGATATTTATATTTAATAAGCTGGCATTCTTAGTGCCAAACAGCTTTATGCTCGGCTACCTTGAGGGAAACTGACTTCTCCAGTGCCTTGGCTGACATGTTGGGATTAAATAGGTTTTTTTTTTTTTTTTTTGGCCTGAATGAGAGGTGGTTAAAAGGGAAATCTAATACCTTTTGTGGGTTTATATGCTTCATATGCGATGTGCCCAACCAGAAATAACGAGATATACACCAGATGTGAAGGTACCAGCTAATATAATTATGCTGGGGATCATTTTTACCATTTGAGGGCTGAATTACGGTGAACTCATTTCTTCATCTCTAAAAGGATTTGGTATAGTTGCTTAAATTTGAATTGGGAGCTGAGATAAAGTACGTATGCTCATGCTTTTAATGAACTAGAAGGGTTGGGTGGTGTGTACCTTTTGTATTTCTGGAGCTTGATAAACAGTAAAGCCTGGCTGGCTTCTACAGATCCAGGGCAAGGCTTAGATGGGCGGGGAGGCATGTTCTCCTGGAAGCTAATGGCCAGGGGTGCTTCCTTTGGGCTCTTGCCGGGAAAACCAATCTGAAAGTGCGTCAGACACAGTGCGGTTCTTAAGCCTTATTGGAAATAATAGGTCTCTTAGCCTGTGCTAAAAGGTAATTTTGCATACATTAAATATTCAACAGAGGACTTGAACTGTTGCTTACTTTGGTAAACAAATAGATCCCGAAATGAATCACACAAATTGTAATGTGGAACAAATTGGAATACTTGAGGATTTGTCTCAGAAAACATTGAACAAATTGCAATACTTGAGGACTTGGCCCACAGTTGTATTTTCTGCTCTGTGTCTTCATAGCGCCCTCAGAGAGAAAGAATCTTTGCAAAGGGCAGAGAGAAGGCAGGGTTATCTCAAACTGCAGTTGTGGTTCTGGACCTGGTCTGGGGGCCTCGCTCTCCCTTGAACTCCCAGCTCTGTGATAGCAAGAAGAGAGCACTTAGGGTGTTGATTTCACCCTGGAAGATTTTTATAAAGAACAGTTTTTAATGAAGCATGGCACATGGCGTCATTACCATTTCTAACACAGAGAACTCATTTTCAATTTTGCTATCAAAGAAAAATGACAAATAGAGAATGCAAGAAAAACCAGATGGACTGACTGTATTAGGAGCTTAGTATGCATATTTTGTGTCACATATTAGCATTCATTAAGTCAAAAGGGAAAAAAATGAGTTTTGCCTACGTGCATTAAACCAATAAGGCTGGCAGAGTTCCAAGCTAGCTCTTGTGGATTAATTGTTTTATAACTGTTTTAATTAAAATTGTTCAGTATATGATTAACCTAAAAGTTTTAATTTCCACAAAACTGTTGAACAAATGAGACATCAATATTTTACATTAAGCACGCGATATTGCTGTGGTTTTCAGAGCGGCTGCTTGTGCAAGTAAACTGTGGCGAGCGCTCGGTGAATGCCGCTTCCGAGAAGACCTGCACGTCTGGAGTAGCTGAGTGAGACGGTGGGGGTGACGGGGTTGCCTGGGGAGCGGCCGATTCCATAGGTGCGCTCCCCTCCCTGCCCCCTCCTCCCACAGTCGGTGTAGAGCGGAGCCCCAGGCGTAAGCTGTCACGTTGAGGAGGTTAACCGTACAACATGGCGAACATCGGCTTACTAGACTTCATGCTGGTGTTGATGTACTAGGACAGGAGATCCGTGGGTTGGAAGGGATTGGCGGGTAGGACCTGTGATACTGACACGAAGTTCTGTGGTTTTCATTTAGGAGGTTCAAGTGTTCTGGAATCAAAGGGAAGGCAGGAAAGTTTGGATGCTCCATCACGTTTCCTTGCTTGCTGTTGTTGGGGTTGGCACCAGGGTGGTGTGGGGAAAACACAGCCCCCTCTGCAGACGGTAACACTGAGGCCCAGTCAGATTGCACAGGGGCTACTGTGGCTCCTCGAATACGTGGATCTGCGCGTCTCTCGCTCAGTCCCTCTCGCCTGTCTACTTACACCCCCGTCTTCAGGCTCTTCAGCTCGTTACGAGGTTCTCCTCCTTCCCTGTAACCCTCCCACCGTCACTTCTCTCTGGGTTCAGGTCATGATATTCTATAAATTCAAAGTAGTGGTGGTCTCTGAGTGTCACGGGAGGGAGTTTTAAAAGAGAAGCTTCATACTGCTCGTTGGCAATGATGAGGGCAGAACTGAAGCTTCCACACTCTCCAGATGGTGGTTCATTCTTTGGGCTCTCCTGCTAGGTTTTAGATCTGTGGGAGCCCGGGATGCAGCACCTGCACGATGGAAATATTCTGACTCTCACTTCCATAGTCAGGATCCGGCGACGCGGTGATTTACCCAGAGTTCAGCTGTGGCCCTGGTGAAGGTCTCTCCTCACCTTGCCCTGTTGTTTGTTCCTAGTAGCATAAGGTTCCCTGTGTTCGCCTTCCTCTCTCTCCTAATTTCCTTCTGTTTAGCTCTTTAAGCACCGCCTTCTGAATAAGTTATTCATATATTCAGTATTCTCGAAGTGGTTAATAATCATAAATTTTATGGTTGTACTATTGGTTGTACAAGTTGCCGTATTTGCCGGAAACCGGTTTTACACAAGTGATTTTTGAGATAAATGGTTTATCAGGCATGTTGTTATCTGTTCGCTTCTTTAGACTCTCTTGAGTTCTGTTACTGCATGAAGGTAGATCATTAGAGATGCGCATACCTGGACCACATTATTTGATTTTTCAGAGAATTGCCATCAAGGAGTTGGAGTGCTATGTCCTTGGTAAATGGAGAATAAGAGCACTCAATTTAAGAATTAAATATTCTGCATTCAAAGAATATTTCTGGCTTTCGCAAAACCTTAAAAATAATGTTTCTCTCTCTCTCACTCACATGGATGTGCTCACACATGCACACACACACACATACATACGAAGCTTCTTTGGGAATTTGGTGCCCGGAAAATACTTCTTACTCCTGAACCACATATATGCATTCCTTCAATTCTCAAATGTTTGTTGAATGACTACATAATGTTGAATGACTACATGATTAGGTAAAGGTTCTTCTGCATTTTCCCAGGAAATTCGGCACTTAATTCAGTAACCAACTTTAGATAGCCCAAGTCCTTGGTGATCAAGTAATATTACTCTTTTGTCTGATGAATACTCTTTTTCATCTACTTTTAACAAATTTTTCTCTGGTTAAAAACTGGGGGTACCTGGGTGGTTAAACGTCTGCCTTCGGCTCAGGTCATGATCCCAGGGTCCTGGGATCGAGCCCTGCATTGGGCTTCCTGCTCAGTGGGGAGTCTGCTTTCCCCTCTCCCTCTGCTCCCCGCTGGTGTTCTCTCTTTCTCACATAAATAAATACAAATCTTAAAAAAACAAACAGACTTCTGGACCACAGTATTTCTGACTAGAGATGTGAGTAGGTATCCACCATGTTCCCATGATAAGGGGGACAATAGGAGGAGACAAGCTTACGGTTCCTGCCCTAGAAGATTCGATAATTCTTGTTTTTAAGACACACATGTCTAGCAAGACAGAGAAGGGCTAAAAGCAGGATTTTTGACAGTAAGACTGTAAGAGTAGAGAGATAGTTGGGGACTTACCACTTCCATTGTATCTCTCTTCTCCTTTTCATTACCTTTATGAATGTGCTCTCTGGTCCCCTGGGTCCCATATCCTTTCCAGTAGCAGTAATTACTGTCGGGGTAGACCTCCCAGCTGTGCGGCCAGCTCTTTTCTTGACCGTCTCTGCAGCCTGGCTTCCACCTCTAACCCTCCATAAAAATTAGGCTTTTATTGCTCTTCACCAGCTACATGGCTACATTTTTCTCATTTGCTTTTCTGATGCAGCAGCAGCCTCCCAAAAGTACCGCCAAGTGTAATAATCCTTTTGCTGTTCAATACGTCTTTTGTCTGAGGCTTTTAGTTACTGTCGCAGTTGACGGCATGACGGCTGATGGCAACAAGTGAACGTTTAAATAGTGAGTGATTCAACAGCTGTGCCCGTCCAGGTGCCTCTCCCAGTAGCTGCCGCACGGCGGGTAGGGGGTACGCAGTAGTGAGTGGTTCCAGACGCGCTCTGGTTTTTGGCTCGCTCGTTCTCCGTCATTGCAGTTTGACTTGTTTTGCGTCTTTACGGTTTTTGTGCCTCTGTTCTGTTCCTTTGATACATGTATGCAGGGTGGCTATTCTGGGGTTGTTTAAATTTCAAATAATGAATGTTCTGACTGTAGTGCAGCTTTAGTAATAGCCAGTGATCATCACAAAGTAATATTTTCAGGGAGTCCCGGGTATACGAAACTCATCTCCTAAAGTCCATGTTTGGTACCCCAGGCCCTCAGTCACAGCATAGTCATAATCGAGGCTGGGCCACTTCAAATCTCACTCCACGACGGAGGGAGAGTACCTACCCGCTCTTGCGGTACCGTATTTAAAATATACAGACCAGTACGTCTTAGCACACGGCAAGCTTTGTGAAGACTCTGTCAATCAGCATGAGTAAATCTCTCTTCCCTCTTCCATGGACCCAACAACCAATTTGCTTATAGTTCTTTGCAAAACTGTTATTAAATTTCTTTGTGGCTGGTTATGTCACTTGGCTAGGAAAATGGTACTGGAATTAAGTCAGCTTTAGCCCTATGCTGCCCATCTTTTCTAACTTATGGTCAGCCATATGTTTAGACCAGATGAAGGAGGAAGTTGCGAGTGGATGCAAGTACGTTCCTGGAAAAGATACCAAAATCACGTTCTACTGAAAGTGTTGGTTAAGCTTTTTCCCGCCACGTAGGGCTATGTTCATACCTCCACCAAGAACCTGTCATGTTTACTGGTGATCATATGAGTAATAATAGCTTGTTGATAGTGATGATTAGCATAAAAGTTGTGTTGTAGGGGGGATTTGATTATTGAGGGACCCGTAAGGGGCCCTTGAGGTACCATGATGTTTTTCTTTCTTAACCATGAGTATGGTTACAGTAGTATTCATGTTACTATTTTTCTGGAAAATATACATGTTTTATACCCTTTATTAGATGTGTAATATACTTGTTCACTTCATATGTGTAGGTGCTGGATAAAACTTTGGAAAATACTCAGAAACACACAGTAAAAATGTTATCTGTAACCCTACCACCAAGAGATGATCACTTTTCTTTCTTGGCATGTATCTTCCCAGTATTTTGGGGGCACATACGTCTCATAATAATTTGTCCATTCCTGTGGCTTCAGAGCTTAATAAACACACACACACACACACACACACACACAAACACACACACAACACGCACACACATAGATATACCTAAACCTGACTTTTTTTTAAGTGTATTTATTTAAGTAATCTCTACACCCGATGTGGGACTTGAACTCAGGATCATAAGATCAAGAGCCACATGCTCTTCTGACTAAGCTGGTCAGGTGCCTCTAAACCATTTAATTTATTGTCATTGTAATATTTTGGCATGAGCGTTCAGAGGTACGCTTAATGCTATAGAGTACCATCATTTGGATATATCACAGCCCATTTACCCGATTCTGTATTTGACATTTAGGTGTTTTCTAATATTTAAATATTATAAATAATGTGTGTTTATCTTGTGGAATTTAAAATTAAATAGGCTAAATTGGAGTGTGTTATTGAGGATATAGACATTTCATAAAAGGCAAATTTTGTTGGACAAGATAACTCTGGCTTCAAAAGCTACTTGAAAGCTGATTTTTTTCCCCCTTAAAGAAAATTGAAAAAAAAAATTCATTTTTTTCCTTTTATAAAGTAGGTATGTGTGGTGTATTATGTGTGAGTAGGAAATTGCTTCAACGTTTTTATGCTCTTTTGTTGGCTGTGAAGTTAATTTATTCATTCACTTATTGAATATTTATTGAACACCATCTGTATGCCAGGTGCTTTGTTCCAGATCTGAGGGTTTAGAGACGGAGACCTGGTTTCTGCTTTCTCGGTGAGGTGACATAATGAGCAGTAGGACTTGGGTGTTGTCAGTCCACACTGTTGAGTTTATAGATCCAAACGTTTCTACTTGGATGACTTTGCTGTGATTTATGTGTTAAACAGGTGATCTAGGAGCTCATATACCACGGAGGCTGCTGTTTTACCCTCCTTCCCTAAACACCCTCATTCCCAAACCATACATTCTCTCAGGTTGAATCCTGGAATTCAGTGCTTCGTGGGCAAGCCCGAATAGGGCAGAACTGGAAATGTCCTTTTCACTCACAGAGTGGCCATTACTGAGGATGGGCTATCCATTAACTCCTCTCTGGGATTACCAGGTTCCTTTCCAGCTCTAAAATTGTGTTCCTTTCTGATATCCAGGCCTTTGGAACTGAATCTTTTCTCAAACATTAAATTTGTAGTAGAGGGAAAACATTAGATTCCATCTTTTTGAGACACTAGCTGAACTTTGGAGAATAAATACAGACTTAAGAATGAAAGAAGGAAGAAAAATGCATTTGCCCATTCCAGGAAATCAGATGGGAATTGACAATATGTCTCTCTTCATCTTCTGGAAACAAAATCAGTAATGAAATGATATTTTTTTTCTTCTTACCTGTGCTTTCAAAAAAAAGAAAGAAAAGAAAAAGATCGTTTTAAGCTTTCTATTTGGAGAGACGTATCTGTGGCTTGAGACTTTAGGTGAGGAATATTTTGGCATAGAAAAACCTGTGGGGCCCTGGAAACATCTGGCATCATTCATGATCAGACCAAGATGAAAGAAGATTTATTTTGTAGGTAGTGTACTGAGTCCTGGAAGTCTGGTGGCTAAGTTCTTTATCTGGGAAAACATAAATGGAAAGGCTTGTGGACAAGTGTGTCTTTCCTTTAACTCTAGAGGGCAATTATGAAGTGTGCTGTCCATTTCTTATTTTATTTTCACTTTGGTTTTGCCATCTTCTGTGTGTGTTCCTGGAAGGGTCTGTACGTGAGTAGGTTCTGGTGCAGGAAAGACTGTCAGCTTATAAATGGACAGCCCTGGTCCCAGCATTCATTAGCTTTGGACAGACACTGCAGAAATCTGTGTCTTCCACAGAACCGGTACTAACACTGGCCCAGCCTCTTTCCCAGTGCTGCTGCGAAGATCAAGTAAGAAAGCCGGCATGACATTGCTTACTCTAAGGGGATACTTAGGTGTTAAAGAAATGAACAGAATGCCTCAGTCTTTGACTGCTCTGTTTTGGGGGTGGGGGTGGGGGTGTCATTACCACCTAGGATTTGGCAGCCTTGTCTCCATGTACCTAGTTTGAGAAGGACCTCAGGGTTTTGATTGCTCGGTGATGAATGATACGGCCATCAGTAAAGCTCTGAAGATGCCATTGGTCCTTTAGGACAATTGGATTTTTCTCCCTCGCTTAAGGTTGCTGGTCATTTGGGTGAAGCACAATATGTGTAGAAAATAATAGTTATTACGTTATTTTATTCTCTTACTTCATTTTCAGGCTCATCCAGAAAAAGCTTTGAACTGGTTTACGGAAACATACATAATGCAACAGAATTAAAATAAGATGAGGAAATGGGACAAAGAGAAAACATGTGTAGAGAAAGTGGGATAAAACCGTGTTGAGGCTAATGGGTGGAAATGTGCAGGATCGGCTTTTACACGGTATGTGAGGTGGACCGCAGACTTCCTCTCTCCGGGAATAGAACACAGAGGGACCATTTGCATTTTCCCGAGAGATTTCCTCGGTGGAGAGGATCAGGCCTTGCACTCTACCTTTCAGAACACAACAGTGATTTGTGAAATAATTGTTTTTATACTGTCTCTCAGTGCAGTTAACGTGGTGACAGAGCATGGTTCAGGGAGAAAGTGACCTTAAGGGGTTAAGATCACCTGTTCTGCGTGGGCAGCTCTGGAGCCCTGGCTTGAGCCAAGGACATTAGAGCTCATCAAGAAGTGGATAAGCTACTTGTCCTCGGGCAGTCCTTCGCAAATATTCATTGTCCCAGCTGGGAGTTGGTATCCCTCCCTGAATGGTTTCCAGTGATGTTGTGACACAGACTCAGGAGCCCAGAGACCCAGAGATGGACATGCCTATCCTGCCTTGAGAGTTAAGGGTCTTCCTAAGCTCTTGGCATGTCCTTCTCTTTCTTGGTTCTGGTCTGTCTTCTGCAAGGATCAGACTTGTGAAGTCCTTTGCTGGAGCAGGCAGCTACGTGCCAGTTGTGGTTTTTGGGTTCTGGCTGTGCTGCAAACCCGTGGGAACTCGGGGGCTACCCGTGACTCACGTTTGCTCTTGGGTGACCATTCAGTGGCTGGTACTTCAGTTTGTGCCTCATGGTGACTGAATTCAAACCCATTACGTCTCTAGAGTCTGTCCCTAGAGCAGACCTGGGTTGGTGCTTGCATTAGAGAATTCAGCTTGAGCCCTTTGCCTACTTCCTGTTTCCCTGTTGTTACTAGCGCTACTTAAAAAAAAGTTCCTCTGAAGGACTCTGCATTTTTAGAAACAGGGAGTGTGTTCTGTGCTTTAGTGGGACACAGAAGGAGACTGTCTGGTTAAGGCGGGAGATGGTGGCACTAAAAAGGGAAGCTGGCAGGCCCGTCCCTGGCACTTTGAGTAAGGAAAGAAAGGGAATGACAGGCTGGCAGTGGGTGACATTAAAGGAAGCCCTGAACCGCCCCTGACCTTATATTCCCTGAACCTAGAAGGTTTGGTGTCCCCGTGTGGCAGTCATTTTTGGGAGCTTGAAGACAGACTTGGTCTGCTTTCTGCATGTATCTGGGGTCTGCTGAAGGGACAGAAGCCTGTTAAGGAGCAAGCATGGCTCTCTGGCAGATTGCTTCCTTCTCTTTGAGTCAGAAGCCAGTTCTACCAATGTTTATGGCCAAGTGTGTATCCTCATAAGTTTCTTGTGACAAGAAGAAAGATTCTTTTTTTTAAAAAATTCATTTATTTGTCAGAGAGAGAGGGAGAGAGAGCGAGCGAGCACAGGCAGACAGAGTGGCAGGCAGAGGCAGAGGGAGAAGCAGGCTCCCTGCCAAGCAAGGAGCCCGATGTGGGACTCGATCCCAGGACGCTGGGACCATGACCTGAGCTGAAGGCAGCTGCTTAACCAACTGAGCCACCCAGGTGTCCCTCAAGAAGAAAGATTCTTATTAAGAATTTGGACCTACAAGGGAAACAAAAGCTAAAATAAACTATTGGGACTACAACAAAATAAAGAGCTGCTGCACAGCAAATGGTCAATAAAACTAAAAGAGAAGCTATGGAATGGGAGAAGATACTTGCAAGTGATGTATGTGATGAAGGGTGAGTGCCCAAAATACATAAAGAACTTGTAACTTAACACCCAAAAGACAATGCAATTAAAAAGGGCAGAAGACATGAACAGACATTTCTCCAAAGAAGACATGCAGATGGCCAGCAGACATGATGAAGACATGACAAGATGCCCATCGCCACTTACCATCACAGAAATGGAAATCAGAGCCACAATGAGATGTCGTCTCATACCTGTCAGAATGGCTAAAATCAACAACATGAGAAGCAGGGGTTTGCAAGGATGTAGAGAAAAGGGAACCCTGTGCACTGTTGGTGGGGAGGCGAGCTGGTGCAGCCACATGGCGCTTCCTCAGAAAGTTAGAACGACCCTGTGATCCAGCAGTTGCACTCCCGGCTGTTTCCCCGAAGAGTACAGAAACACTAATTCAGAGGGGTACATGCAGCCCTCTGTGGTAGTGTTATTGACAGTAGCCAAGATAGGGAGACAGCCCAGGTGTCCGTTGATTGATGAGTAGATAAACATGTGGTGTGCGTACTTTGTGTGTGTGTGTGCGCGCACACCTGTATATATGTATGGAACGGAATATTATTCAGCCATAAAAAATGAAATTTTGCCATTTGCAACGATATGGTTGGAGCCAGAGAGTATTTGCTAAAAGAAATGTCAGTCAGAGAAAGACAAATACCATGTGATTTCTTTCACTCACATGTGGAGTTTAAGAAACAAATGAGCAGGGCGCCTGGGTGGCTCAGTTGGTTGAGCGACTGCCTTTGGCTCAGGTCATGATCCCGGACTTCTGGGATCGAGTCCCGCATCGGGCTCCCGGCTCCTTGGGGAGTCTGCTTCTCCCTCTGACCTTCTCTCTCATGCTCTCTCTCACTCATTCTCTCTCAAGTAAGTAAATAAAATCTTAAAAAAAAATAAAAAAAAAAAGAAACAAATGAGCAAAGGGAAGGAGAGAGAAAGAGAGGGTAAGAGAGAGACAGATCAAGAAACAGATTCTTACCTACAGAGAACAAACCGATCGTTACTAGGGTGGAGAAGGGTGGGGGGCCGGGCGAAATAGGTGCTGTGGATTAAGGAGTGCGTGCCCCTGTCATCATGGGCACTGGGTAGTATATGGGGTTATTGAAGCCCTATGTTGCGTACCTGAAACTCATAACATAGTAGGTTAAGTGGAATTAGAATAAAGACTTAAAGAGCCACAAAAAAAGGATTTGGCCCTAAAATTGGGTCAGAATAAGGCCATATTGGTGTTTCTGTGTATGGTTTACTTTCCGTATCGGTAGAAAGGTGTTATTGCAATTGTAGGGTAGCTGCACCAGCTAATGGGACTGGGGTTTGATGGGGGTTAGTCAGCTCAAAGTCACATCAGCGGTTTGACATCAGTTTATCTTCTAGTACGTGCTCCTCGGGCAAAAAGGGAATTGGTAACGGACCGTTATGGTAAGAATGAGAATCAGAGGTTGAAAGCCTAGTAGCCTGAACCCGATGTGTTTAGTGGTATCGACTTACTTAGAATATAGTTTTCTTCATAGATGCTCTGAGTACCAAAGTAAGCTCATATATTTCTTAAATATGAAATGTTAACATGCTGAAAGTTTTATTTTATACATTTAGCACCAGAGCAAACTAGAATTAGTCAGTCTTACGGAACTATTTTGTAAATAGAGAACCAAAGGCGTACTTACAGAGTGACGGAGGTCATCCAGTGTATCTGGGACATGGCTTACAGTGGGGCCACTTTAATCAGTTTATCTTTATTTGTCGAGCAAAAAGGAACCAGGGTAACAGCGGAGGGCATCGTGAAATCAGCTGTAGGGTGAAGGCTGCTCTAGCTGACTCCGTCTGGTACAGCCCCTCTGGTTTGATCGTAGGTCAGTTGGCTGGGGAAGGAGTTCTCGGTCGAGCTGAGTCCTCTGTGGCGAAGGTGAGAGGGGCAGGAATGGGCGTCAGGACAGCGGTGTCTGTGGGGACGGACTCCAGTGATTGTGTACAACATCCTCTGCGTTCTGGCTCCCCCACGTTTTTGTTGGCTGCATGTGTGATTGTGTTCCTCTCCGTGTCGTCAGCTCTGCGGGTCCACTTGATCCACTTGACGCAGGCATAGGACATTAGCAGAGGAGAAGCTGGTCCGACCACAGTCTGATCTTGGTAATGCTTTCGCGAGAAGACAGAAGGGGGCCTTGCTTTTCCTGTTCTGGGAACCTCCCCAAACCTAGTGAGAAGTCTCTGGAAACTCACCTCTTGTAAGTAGCCCAGGTGGGAGACTCTGACCTTTTCTGTGCACGTGGCCTACTTCCTGGAGGAGAGGCCAGTTTTAGTGTTAGGACTTTTGAGAATGGAATAAAGCTTGAAATTTGATGTTTGTTTTTATCGCTGCTTTCTAAAAAAAAATTAAAATAAGTGAAAGAAAGCCACGTATACTCTGCCTCTAGGACTAGTGAAGCTTCTGAAGACTTGACCAGATTCCTCTCTGAACTTCGGTCTCTCTAGGGCTCCATCTTTCTCCTGGCAGAATCTTGTCCTTCGATCATTCCCCGGGGTGGTTTTGGGTTAAGATTTTGATCTTGCGCCCACGGCCCCGTGATACATATATCTGTGTGTATCTCAGAAGACTGACATCGTCTTGGCAGATTTTTAAGTTTGAGGAGTAAATTTTTGTATTTTTGCAAACCATTCTTCTGCCTGGGGAAGGTATATTGGGGAGCTGGAGATGGTAGGAAGACAGGCGGAGGCTAAAACCTGCCTTACCTAGGAAGTTGAATCAGCAGCTTCTCAGCTAGGGCTGCAGGGCTCAGAAATGTCTCCCGTCCTTCTGAAGGACGCCACCGCATCCTAAAAGTAAGAAACTGTTTTCAGTAACCTCCACGTGCAGTGTCCTCTGCGGCGCATTAGTAGGGATGTGAAGCAGACGACGCCAGAGAAACTAGTTTCACACCCTCAAGTATGGCCCTGGGATTGTCCAGGGCGGCTCTTGGAGAAATCTTGAGCCCGTATCTCGGGATACTAGCGTCTCTGGACAAACTCTTTCCTTCTCCTTTCTTGAGATCATGTTCCTCTCATTGTTCATGGGTTCAGAGCTGCTGAGGCAAGGCCGTGTTCCCATTCCACTTTCGAAAGTGCAGATCCTTCTAGACAGGACCACATTCTAAACTGAGTCCAGAACCTTCTCTGGTTAACTTTTCAGGCCGTGATCTGAAGTGATCTGGGTGAAGATACAAAGACGAGGTCTCATACGTCATGGTTTGGTTCAGGTCAGCTGTGTCAAGGGATCTTGACTTAAATTTTAGAGTGGTAGGACCTTTGTTTGTCTTTGTTGCCATAGGCCCTCCATAAAACCTCCATTTTGGAGAAAAGCTAAAAACAAAGAAGGATTTCTTGTAGTATTCTGCGAGACACTCATTTCTCCTTTTAATTATTTTTTTAGTGGGTGGGCTTGGGCTTCTACTACTACTTCTTCTTTTTTTTTTCTTTCCTGATCCAAGTTCTTTTTCATTCCTGAAACTCTGTTTTCCTTCTGTGCTTTATGTGTGGCAGCAGATTTTCGCTTAGATAAGAGAAGGAAGTCCATTGGTTTTCATTTGATACTTTTCAGGAACACATACTTCTCACCATCCTTTTTTTTTTTTTTTAATTAAAAAAAAATTTTTTTTAAAGATTTTATTTATTTATTTGACAGACAGAGATCACAAGCAGGCAGAGAGGCAGGCAGAGAGAGAGGAGGAAGCGGACTCCCTGCTGAGCAGAGAGCCCAACTCGGGGCTCGATCCCAGGACCCTGAGACCATGACCTGAGCCGAAGGCAGAGGCTTAACCCACTGAGCCACCCAGGTGCCCCTCACCATCCATTTTAATAATAAAAATATCACAGTTGACATTTTTGGTGCCTGTTTCTAGAGATTCCTTGAGAATTATCAACTCATAGGAAATTCCCCTGTGGGCCCCTGGCTGGCTCAGTCAGTTGAACTTGCAACTCTTGATCTTAGGGTTGTAAGTTTGAGCCCCACGTTGGGTGTGGAATTTGCTTAAAAATAAAATCTTAAAAAAAAAATTCCCCTAGAGAGATAGAAAATCTGGTCTATTTGGACATCTTATTAAGTGGAGCTTTCTGCATACAAGGGCTCTGAAGATGGACAGGCTATCAGAGCTGGAAAAGTGCACATGGCTTCTGAATGTCACCCTTGCTTTATAAATACGGAGAGCCCAGCCCAGAGAATTAAGTTGCTTTGGCTGATGTTGAGAATTAGTTAGTCGTCCCCCGCAGGTCTCCAAGCTGTCCTTCCCTGTGTGGACTACTAGTGTTAACTGATATTTCTGACAGTGAATCCAAGGCTTAAGTTTTCCAGAGCCGTCTGAGTCCTCAAAGGAAAGCGCAGCTGTCCTATTAAAGTTCATGCTGAGTATCTTTCACTACGTTATGATTGTCTGAAAATCGGTCCTTTGGTATTGTTGTAAAACCAGGGTGCTTAACTAGAGCTGGCATTAACCCAGCCTTTGCCGAGTAGTAGTGACTGTTGTTTGTTTCATAGAGAGGTAGCAAGAGAACGTCGTCGTCTTGAAGAGTCTGGAAAGGAGATGTTATCTTGACCTCAGCAAGATGCCCACATGGAGGAAAGGAGAAGCTGAGACGGATCATGGTTAGGGAAGGGGTAATGCTCAGATGGCGATTGAATCTAGCTTTGGATTTTGTTTCTCAAAACCATCAATTTTTATTTTGGTGCTTTTCAAATATTCTTTTAGCTTTTCTGGGGAGATTTACTTTTTGGAGACGTTGCCCGCATTGTTTACTCCCCTAAGGTGAAGTGCACTTGACCAACTAATTTTATAGTTGTTTGGAATTCCATTCCTTGCCTAGGTTGTAAGCACCAAAAGCGAACTTAGAAGCAGGATAAGCAGGATCGTTTGCAAGTCATGTCACTTTGAGCCTGAATGGTGGCTTTTCTAAGAGTAGTTTTCAAATGGTCCGAGATTCTGTGCTGAATTTGGAGATTGTAATTTAAACCTGGGGGTCTTGGCCACTTCTCTGGGAGAGGCTTCTCTGAGACCCTCGGCAGTTGTTACTCCAGAGCAAGCTCTTGGGGTGTGGCTGGCCGTGGTATTGATACATGGCTTTCAGAATACTTAGCGATTTTGTGAGACTCCTTCAGGTTCTCAGGCTGGTGTCTGGAATCTGGAAGAGCTCATCCGAAAGGCCAGTATTCTTTAGAACAGGTGGAAGAAGAGGGAAGGGTGCTTGTCCCTTCCTCGATCTGTGCAGGCAGTTCCAGGCGGAAGCCTGGCCCGTCGGTCTTGGGCCGGGCATTTCCATTCTCCCCCGAGGCTGCGCAGCACGTTGCGAGGGGAACCAAGATTTCTCCACAGCCTCTTCCTTTGGCTTTTGGGAGTGGTAGATGCGACTAATGTGTGCGAAAGTACAATTTATATTTTATTCCGGTCTCAGCATCAAGTTGTCCTTTTTCAAATAATTTCACGGTAAGTGGTGGTTTCTCTGCTGTGATTTCCATTGCAAGTGGAACAAAAAAGGTGACCCAACAGGGGTATTACCTAACCAGATTGCCTTGTGTACAGACAGGCAGACCTGGTGCTTTGCCTGGAGTTGGCTTGGAGTTCTCAGAAACTCAATTGCTGCCTTTATAAGGCTGTGCCTGGGGTTGTATTTCCAATCTCTCTCAACTTTTGTTCCCGTGGAAGGGAGGAAGTGGAGCTGTGACAGATATATTGCCAGATAGCACACAATAGCACACAAAACGAGAAAGACATGGCGTGAGCCATTCACGGAGACAGATTTACGCTCCGTGCTGCCCTCAAACCATAGATCGTCTATTTCAAAGAAACAGCCTGCCCACTGTATTGTGTTTCAGGCGGGGACCCAGCCTAGAAGAGAGATGCTGGCTCCTGCTGCTTAGCCTTGCCAATAATGCCGCGCATTTTGCCGATTACTTTTGTGGGGGTGGGAAAGTTTACTTGGCCAAGGAAAGCTTGTCTCAGTGGAGCAGTGGCCACGGGGACGTATTGGGGAGAGCGTTTAGCCTCGCTGTTGCCTTACGGAAGGGCGTGTGCACGGTGTTGCTTGTTTGTATGATCAGGCATTGGAGGCATCACACCTGCTTCACAGCAGGAAACACAAAGCCAGAGATCTTATGATTGACCCCAGGCCAGAATGTTTGACGCCTGAAGTTTCTTTTTGGTTCTCCAGAGGTATGGCAGGGTGACGCTCGTTTCTTTTACCGAAGTTACAGGGGAAGCATGGCGCGGTGGGCAGCCGTCAACAGCACGAGCCACCACACCTGTCCGCCGTGGCTCGCGCCCGGGCGTCGCCGTCAGGCTGCACTTTGAGCCCCAGTGATTCTACCAGCGCAATGGGGATTGCAGGCCTGACCTTGTGAGCTGGGTCTGAGAAGTACATTTAGTCAGTCTGCACATGAGGCCCTTAGTATTAAGTGTTCAGTAATCTCAGGTGGTACGTTTTTGAAATGTGCGTTGACTGCATGAGAAACGAGTGGGACGTGCCATCCGATAGGTTCTGCAGACCTCAGGTAAACGAGTGACTCTGCTCGCGCTCAAATTTACTTTCCAGGTTAATGGTTTGAGGAAGGAAAGAATACTTTTGGGAGTGGTCTAAATCTGGAAGAAATCAGGAAGAGAAAGGACTGTGTGTAGGTTTGCAGTTCTACCTTGTGTGATTTGTAAAGTAAGTAATGGTGTCTCTTCTCTCAGTAATAGCTTGTTCTGGGGAAGAAGAATAAATTTTGGTTATACACGTTTTCTCCTACGAGGCAGATCTTGTTTTTGTTTTTTTATCTATTTTAACTGGCTGAGATGGTTAAGTGTTGCCTTAGCTGAATGAATTTAGAGACATGAGAAAATGTTTTTATTTTAGTGACACGTAAGGACCTCTGAATGAAACCATTCACCTTGTCTCCATTAAACCAGTTTCTTTTTTTTTTCTTTTAACATTGTGTATTTTCTTTTAACATAGGTATCACTTTTTTTAGTCATATGTTTTGGGACATCATTGATCTTTGTTTCTGTTTTATTGGAAAACTATAATTGCTCACGTGTGTTCTTAGAACGAGTAGGTTCAGGCACGCTGCCTTATACTAAGTAGAAATTCTTCGTAGTTGTTTTTCAGAGACATTCATTGATTCGAGTCATTCTTTGATTCATTTGTGAATACCCAAGTTGGACAGAAAGGCGTTTTTTGGAGGTGGCATCTGAGCATTTATAGCATTTTGTTTTAGCACATATAGTCCGCATGGCAAATAAACTATCTGATTCAAATTGAGTTCAAGTAAAGTTTTGGTGTGAATTTAGTTGAAACAACTGCTTAAGATAACTTATCTCAGACCTCTCTCTCATTTTTTGTTTTGGTCATTGTACTGGTATCATAAGGTTTTTCCTTTTATTGCGGTAAAGAGAACATTACATTTCCATCTTAACCGTTTTAAGATGTGTAGTTCAGTAGTGTTAAGTGTAGTGACCTTATTGGGAGACAGATCGCCGGGACCTTTTCATCTTGTCAGTATGAAACTCTGCACTCATTAAACAACAACTTCCCCTTTCCCCTGCTCCCCATTCTACTTTCTATGTCTATGAATTTGATTACCTTAGGTCTTCATCTAAGTGGAACCACTTAGTATTTGTCTTTTTGGTGACTGATTTCACTTAACATTATGTCCTTGACAAGGTTCCTCCATGTTGTAGCATGTGACAGGATTTTCTTCCTTTTTAAGGCTGAATACGTCTCCCTTGTATGTGTAGCTCTCATTTTGTGTATCTGTTCATCCTTTGATGAATGTTTGGGTTGCTTCCACCTTTTGGCTCTTGTGAATAATGCTGCTGTGAGTATGGGTGTGCAAATATCTCTTTGAATGCACACTTTCAGTGCTTTTGGATCTATACCCACAGATTGCTGCGTCGTATGGCACATCTATTTTAATTATTTTCCAGGAATCTCCATCCTGTTTTCCATAATGATTGCACATTTTACAATCTTACCGACAGCGTACGAGTCTTCCCTAGGCTTGTCAGTCACCTGTATGCAAATGGGCAAGAGTGGTTCTGTGAGAACGGGGCATCTGTGAAGATTAGGATGGCCTCTTTCAAGCTGGATCAGGCCCTCAGAACCGGCCTCATAAGTACTTGTTGAACATCCTTGTTAAGGTCCTACTACTTCTGGACCAAGGCCTATGGATTGGCACCTAATCATGTACAGAATGTTGGCCTGTGCCTTGCAAGACTTAGGCTGTAGTTCCTGGGAATGACTGTAGGCAGATCACCTCGACAGTCTGCTCCCCACCCCTCCCTCGTCATCTGTAAAACAAGGCGGTTGTACTTCCGTGTCCAACCTATTCCAAAATCCTGTTGCCTATCATAGAACCCAAACTTCTAGAAAAGATACCATCTGTAGCTTGGGGTGATTATTTGATAGATGACATTTCTCCTAGCACCAATTTGGGTTTTGTTCTTTTTTGTTCAACATCTCCTATTTTTCTTATTCCTCTACTGCCCCAGATACTAAGGGATAAGGAGGGGGACCTTGGTGATTAAGAGTGCTGGCAGGGAGTCAGGGAGTCAGGCTGTCCTGGTTTGAATCCTTGCTCTTCCATTTACTAGATATGTAAACTTGGACAATTTATTCAGCCACGGTACCTTGGTTTCTCCATCTGTAAAATGGAGATCATGGTATCCATGTCCATTTTTTTGTGAGATTTAGGTGAGTTAATGCATGTAAGATGCTTTGCATGGTACCTCGCACATAGTGGACAGTGAGGGAAGTGTAAACTCTAATTGTTATGAAATATCCTAGTTACGATGGGGGGCTAAATGACTCAGGCTGTCTTGGATTAGTACCCTACATTTGGATAACTTGACACGTCCTGAGAATATTGTTTCCTTACAGTGTTTCTCTGTGAGTGGGAAGGGTACGCCTGGTGTACGGATGGAAGGACTGACTATGCTTTTTATGGCTGGAATTCACACTTCAGCCTCATGATTGGAGCCCAGTGCTTCCTGGCCTGGCACACCGTCCCAAACGCAATGACTGCAAGGCCTCATGAGGATGGGTTTTCATGTTAGGATCTGGTAAGGATGCTTCCTGTTCTCACGTTAGGTTCTGGTAAGAAAGTTTCCTGTCCTCTTCGCCCTTTTATTAGCAGTCAACCCTCTAGGCTGACTTTTGAACTAGGGTCATTTTGGTTTCTCGGCAGGCCAGAATCTAGCTGATCAACCCTGGTGGTTGGGAAGACACCGGGTGTCTGCATCCTTTCAGAAATACAACTCAGTACTGATGCTGGCTTTTTAGTACTGATTTAGTACAGCTGCTTTAGAAATCTGGTTTATGTATTTAAAACTTAGTCTTTTCAAAGGTGGGTGGCTCTTGCCTCTGTCTGCCCTCGTGCAGGTCTGCTGCCGTCTGTTCGTTCTGTTAGTGCAGAGGCCGAGGGGAGAAGACCGCTCTAGAAGAAATGGAAGCCTCTGCCTCAAGGGTCCTCAGGTCACGTTCGGCATATGGTGGTGGACACGCGGGACTCCCCCTAGGCCGCAGTTTCCCTCGCTCTAAAAAGAAGGGCCCATACCAGGGGATATGTATGGGCCTTTCAGGTTGTAAGACGCTGACATCTTGAGACTGGAAATAGCCCCACGGGTCCTTACGGCACGACAGAGACACTCTTTGAGAAGTATCATTTCTGCACGTCTTGGAGAGAAGGAGGCCTGGGCAGGTGACTGAGTGGGCATTGAGGGAGCAACTGGAGAAGGGACAGACCACTGAGGAGGTTGTTCTAATGACCCGTGACGTGGGCTGCCCCCTCTAGGGTGTATGGGGCTGGTTGGACCCTGGGACAGGCGGTCCCATCGGACAGAGGAGCCTTCTCTGAGCCTTCTCCTTGGCCCCTTCTCGGTAGGGCCAAGGCTTGCTGTGATAGAGGGTTTGATGGATCCATGCCCCCTTCTGTTCTGTGCTAGCGCTGTCTTCACACTCTGTTGCCGTTTATGTTTTTTGATGAATGATTAATTAGAAAAATAATCATTTGTAAATTGTGAGTGAACCAGACATTTGGCCCTGCCTGTAGGGAAATGGTGCCTCCGAGCCGGGTGTAGCGTGCAAGCCGGTCCATGAGAGCAGCGGTATTCCCGGACCAGTGATGAATTTACATGAAGTTCCTTTTCAGCATGTTAATGACTGTTACAGCCGAGTAACTAGCGAAAAATAATAGCAAATGGGAAGAGAAAATATTTAATGCCTCCACATCACTTTTAGCTTACTGTAAAATACGCATTTTGATTCAGGAGGGAAATGAGGGAATCTTGGACATTAGAGGCAATGTTAGTTCGTCTGAGTTTCATTCTTTGTTTCCTTTGTCTTTCACTGCACTTAATTAAATTCAGAAGCCGAAGGGAGCCGTGGCTGAGGTGGATTTCACTAGGGAAGTGGGTTTCTGTAAGTTCTAGGTCACAGGATGCTTCTTTCCTGGCAGTTTGAATCTGTATGTCCGGTCAGCATCATTGACTAAAGGCCTGGTGTGTAGAGGCCTGTGTACTGTACCTGAAATACAGCTTTCATCACGTTGCGTTCCTGCTGTAAAACTGCGGTGACTCCCCACCGCTTCTCGGAGGAAAGCTGGGCGCAGTAGCTTTTAAGAGTCTCTGCGCTGTGGCCCCTCCGTCCCCAGCCTCCTTTCCAGCCTTACTCCCTAAGGCAGCGCCATGTGGACCCTTTGCTTAAGCCAGAGTGGTTGACTCCTTATCCCTGTAACATGCCAGAGGCCTTCCCACCTTTGGTGGTGCATGAAACGGCCTTATCTTTTCCCTTCCTCTCCTCCTAGGCCCAGTTCTAGAAGTTTCTCTATGTTAACTAGGTAGGAACCTGCTCATGTTGAATTACAGGAAAAATAGAAAGTGGGTCATAATTCTTTTTCCTTCCAGTTTGGCACCTCCTTACTGTAGGGAATTCGGAATGAGTTCTGCTTCTCCCCTGCTTCTGCTTGGCCATCTTCTAATTTGAGGAGATGTCCATCCAGGTGGGGCAAGTTGTTGACTACAGGAATTTCTGAGGATAAGAACTGAATATAGTGGGGGAAACCAGACTCAAGGAACATTTTCTGTCACATTTTCTGAGATCAGAGAGTTTTGATACAGAAGTTTCTAGCAGAGTTTGAATTCACAAAATGAGGTAAAAAGCAGTGGTAAAAGCATTCAGAGAAAGGGTGCAGGTCTTTCACTGTGTTGTTGAAAGAGTCTTGGAATATTGAGTTCAGACCCAGATAAAGTGCTAGTATTCACAGAAAATGATGAGCACAGTGCGACAGGCCTGAGAGCATGAAGGCTGTGTGGGCAGAAGAGAGCAAGGGAGGCTGTGTCCTCTGTTTTCAAATATTCCAGAGCTGTCGTCTGCAGAAGAGGCCTGTTATGTTAGACTTGTCTGGAACCATGGGGTGGGAACAGAGACTGCTGGAGGTAGGTTCCAGGAGGACGGATTTCAGATCAATGTAAGCAATACTTCTCTCATAGTGTTGTGAAAAATGAAATGGATTTCCTCAGGAGACAGTAAGTTTTTTCAGTGGGAAGGGATGTGAATGAACACAGAAGGCAATACTCCAGTCCCGCTTGTCTGTAGCTTTATAGTAAAAGGACCTCGGGTACTGGAATGGAAGACCTTTGGAATAGGTCATTTTCCCCCCTGGGGTAAAATCTTCACTCTAGGGTTTTGGAGAAGGATTCAGTTGTGGAAAGTAACAAGCACCATAGTGTCCAAAAAAATAGGGATAAATCCCGATATGCATCAAGAAATAATTGGTACAGGTTTCTGAGTGGGTATTAAAAGGATGAAAACAGCATGAAATCTAGAACTGGGGGCCCTAATATTAGGTTAAGGAGCTCACGGGCAGTTTTTAAGAATGAGGAGATATATGCAGAATTTTTAGGATTTCAGAAACCGTTTCAAAACATATATTCAATATTAACCTTAATATATTTGGGAAACTGAAAGATTTCGTGTTTTGAAAATATTTATCACAAAAATGAGAGTACAAAATTGCCTTGGCACCTGTAATTTGGATTTGTAAGGGCTTTAAAAAATTCGGAAACGTGTCCCATTATGCAAACTCTCATGCCTGTGTGTGGCTCTGTTAAGAGCATTGTGGCTTTTGTCAGATTCGTAGAAGTGGCTGACCAGGAAAGGTGAAGGATTGCTGATCCAGAGCACCGGCTCTCAGACGCTGGGACGTACCCCGGTTCGGTATATATCATCTTTACCATTCGGTATCCGTATGAGCAAATACTAGTACGCGCCATACATAGCTTTTATCTTATAAAGCAGTGTCCCTGAAACTGAGGAAGGGTAATTTTACTGTACTTGCCTTGGTAGTAGATGGCAAGGGCATAAAATGACAAATGAAGATGTACTGCACAAGTCATTATGTCGGGGGTGAGCCCGTGTGTGTATCCCCTTTAGCTCCCTGTGTATCTCCTTTCAGTACCAACACATGGTGAGATTAAACAGATAATCTCCAACAAATCAAATTTCTAGTGGTAAAACCGAGCTAACGGTAGTTCATACTGGAGAAGCGTAGTATGAGAAGAGTGAAAGAACAGTAGTGCCATAAACCGTGGCTAAGACGGCACTGATGGCACAGGGACCGCAGGTCGCCCTTGCAGGGTGTCGTGAGGACCCTGCACGCGCAGTGTTGGTGCGTGAGCACACCCGAGTGCACTTGGCGGCAACATAGAGAGCAGCCTGCGTTCTTGGTAGACCGAGTGCTTTGCATGCGGTGCCAACGTGCTGATTTTAGTTCATCAAAATGGATTTTGGGAGCCCTCTCCCTCATTGGGAGCTTTTGGTCATATGAAGGAGATGAGTATCTGTGGAATTGCACACTTGCCTTTGAGAACATGAGAAAGATGTGTCAGTTTATAGATAGGCCATAGACGTCAACAGGAGTTCCTTCTGTGGTTACCGTAGTTCAGGACCCCACTCCAAGAAACACTAGTCTACCAGGGCAGTTTGTGCTTACAAGTGAATGATACTGGATATTTTGAGTGAGGATTAATATCCAGGGCTATACAAATAATGGCCTTTCTTTCTTTTCCTTCCTTCTTTTTTTTTTTTAAATTTTTTTAGAGATCAACAGAAATGCTTCTGATAACCAGATACCCTTTCTTTTCAAATGCCCCTTTATTTATCAACCCCCATAAGCCTGCTCCTGAAGTAAGATCAACAGCTGTGTGTGAATATTTCCCCCTCCTTTGCTGTGCTCCTCCTGTCACATTGAAATACCCTGGTACTTTCTTCCCTTTTTGAGAACACAAAAGAGGATTAGGCCATATAATGGACTATTTATGTGTCAAATTAAACGTTCTACTCTGAGGCTGTTTTTGAGTTATGTGAGCAGTAAAAATATGTATTAAGCTGCCAAGCCTTTTAAAAAATGCATATTATTTAGCTGATAGCCTGTAACAGTCTGATGGACCCATAATGGTGTTTTGAGTAAATACACATTTGAACAATTTATGAAACTTATGTTTACACGTGTATTAAACAGCCTGGGTAGGGAGTGACCAAAAGTTATTACCAGTTGACAGCTGCTGTCTGGTGACCAATTGGAAACGAGTTGGTGGGTTCCCTGTAGTGTGGAGTACACAGGTTTCCCTGTCAGGGGAGCAGACGGGGAAGTCATCGGTGCCTGGGGCCCCAGCCCCGGAGGTCTGCGTGTCGGCTGGATGAGGCACTGGAGGAAAATGTTCCACTCCGGTGAGCCACACCTTGGAGTCACATGTCTGGTTTACTTTATTTCATTTTACATCTTGAAACTTGTAATTCTGTTCACAGAATACAGGCTGCGGGGAACAAAATATAGTGTCCTTGGGAAGAGGGACCAGGTTTAGTTCTTTGGCATCCCCTCTGTTGTGTACTGATCTTGAACCTTACGTGGTTATATGTCTCTGTCATAAGTATTGTATTTGTTCACTTCTAAATTGTACATATATTTATACATGTGTGTGTGTGTGTGTGTGTGTGTGTTTACTCAGAAAGCTAACACAAAAATAGCAATTTAAAGGATTGAGATAAAAAAGTATGTGTAGATGATCTGAGCTTCTTTCCGTCCCTGAATGAAGCCCCTTGAAGACTCCTGGGTTTGTAGACCTTGCCCTGGGGAGCACGGCTTTGTCTTGGTACCTTTGGTGGTGGAAAGGGCACCATGGGTTGTACAGTGTTAATATTAAAAACAAAAGAGATTTTACCAGAAAAAAATAGGTTTATTCAGGAATAACAGATTCTAATTCAGGAGAAGCAAGCAATGGCAAGCTCGTGGGCACGTCCAGCAACAGAGAAGAATGTTGTTTTGTGGAGGAGGAGGAGGAAGTTGGGAGGGATTGTTCTACTGGAAGGTCTTTTGGAGAAAACCAAGAGTTTGGAGAGATGGTGGTTCTCATTGGCTCAACTGCAGGGGTGGTTGATTTCTTACAGGAGAGGCAATATGTACATCTTTCCCTTTTGGGGCCTGTAATTGATGTAATTGACATGAGTGGTACCCCCTACCCCCCAGTAAGCTTCCCTTTCTGGCATCGCTGGTCCGCTTTAGTGAGATTTCCTCTTACTGATTTTCACAAGAGGTAGGACTTGGGTATGATATTCATGAACTTGGGCAAGTCTTTTAACTACCTTGAGCCCCTGGGTTCTCCTTTGTAAAATACAGACATGTGCCCGTGGGGGTGTCCTGAGGATTACTCACAGCAAATGCCAGGTATCCACTTACGTGCATGCCAGAAGGTAACCTCCTCAGAGACGCTTTCCCTGACCCTGTCTAACATAGTTCCTTCCTCTCTTCAGTTACTCTCTAATGCCCACTCTGCTTTTCTTCATTAAAATAATTTTTCGCCATATGAACTCATATTAAGTCTCCACTGTACCAGAAACTGTTTCAGGGGAAAGATTTTCTTCTGTTCACTCCTGTGTCCACGGCACACAGTAGGTACTGAGGAAATACTACTCGAGCACGGCACACAGTAGGTACTCAGTAGTCGAAAGTTGAATGTTGTCACTTGGCAAGTTGACTAATAAGTAGAGGTCATTATTGCTTTCCCCGAGTGCCCTGCACATAGCTGATGCTCTAGGATAGGATTAATGATTCTCTGTGTATGATTTGTTCTCAGTGGAATCCAAGGCTGGAGGTGTTTTTCCTATAGGAGGATGGATTTTTTTTTTCCCCTCCCATGACAGTCAGCATTTACCAGGCTGAGGTTAGACATGAAGTTTGTAGCTCTGGATCTGAGCCAAGTGAACTGACCCCCATGTGCTTCTGATGCCTCACCTTGGCCTCATTAGCTCCCTGCCGCGGCTCACTGTGCCATCCGGTTGCGGACATCCATCAGGCCAGGGGTGACAACGGCCACATGTGGATGTGCCTCAGGGAGGGCAGTGGTATTGCCGGTCACCCCTCGTGCACCCGGGAAACACCTTCTGACCTCTAGAAAACTGCTTCCAGGGGAAAGGCAGAGTGCTGCAGAGTCCCGTGCCTCGTAAAGGTCTGTAGACAGGACAAACATAATTTCCTGTATGGTTGAGAGAGAGGGATGGGAGAGAGCCACATCTCGGGAAGGTGTTTTTCTTGGCTGCTTTTTGAAACGATGAGTTGTTGTAGAAATACCTGTCATTTTAGGGGCGCCTGGGTGGCTCAGTGAGATAAGCCTCTGCCTTCAGCTCAGGTCATGATCCTGGGGTTCTGGGATGGATACAAGCCTCTGGCTCCCTGCTCAGTGGGGCGTGCGCTTCTCCCTCTCCCTCTCCTCCTCCCCCAGCCCCTTCCCTGCTCATGCACGTGTGCATGCTCACACGTGCGCCTTCTCTCTTAAGTAAAATCTTAAAAAAAAAAAAAGCAACACCTGTCATTTAAAAAAAAACCTGTCCTATTTAAAGCCATACTTCCAACAGGGCGATGAGATAAAGGCATGTGAAGTGTTCTACAGTGTTACTCTGGGAACATGATTTGTGCGCTCATTTAATTGGGAAAATGAATATAAGGTTGGGGAGTCCTTACACGTATGGACTGTTACGCACGCGGTTCACGGCCTGCAAACGTCACAAGTACCATTTATTGATTCCTTATGACTTTCAGCTTGGTTCTTCCCTGTTACTTCTGTAGTTGATTGGACTTTGTGTTAAACTTTTTCTAAAAGAAGAGGTGGAGAAATATTTTCTGGAATCAGCCGAGACTGCTCCGAATTTGACCATTTTAAAGGGTCACGTGAATATCAATCCTGGGTTGTGTTGTAGGTGACGAGTGGCGGGTGGTTTCTTCACCTTTCTTTGGCCCACATCCTCCAACAACCTACAGATTAACTCGTTAAAGGGAGTTTTGTGCCATGCAAAGTGAGCTAAGGAGAATGTGATCAAACTCATAATATTAGTCCCGTCTTCCAGGCCTGGGCGAAAATTTACACATAACAGTCTTATAATAACGCCCCGGAGGCTCTGCTGTCCGGGCGCTGGGTGGGGAATGCACTGCCTGATAGGCCGTTTTTGAAGATGATCGCCTTCAAAATGAATGAAAGAAACAGTAGGATCCTCCTTACTGTAACTTAAGAAAGGGATCTCGTTTTCTCCTGGCATTTTTAAGGATGTGGTAGATGGAATTGATGGGGAAATCAGCGCACCGCGGGAAAGAGCGAGAGGTCTGCAGCCCTACAGAACAGTGCCGACCTTGACTGGGCCATTAATTACCTGTGCTGCCGTGGGTGACTTATCGAAGTGAAGCTCACAAGCCTCTGTTTCTTCATCTGTAAAATGGAGGAATTCATTCCACACCTTGGGGGGCCTTGATGAGCAACACGATGTGCTTGGTGTGTTTTTGGCGATTCATTCGATTCATTCGGCAGCCCGTTGCCCTCTTGGGGGTCAAGCCACAGGAGTTTTTGGTGAATAATTGAGGTCCTTGGTGCTAAGGGGAAATTTAACTCGTGCTCTGACGTGTTTTTTTTGTACAGACATGGGATTATAGAAACAAAATAAAAAGAGGGTAAATTTTGTTCCCTTGGCCATATGGGTTAGCAGCCCTTTTCTTGGCTCTTAACAACACCAAAAAGAGAGAGAGAGACTGATTTGTTGCCTCTCTGTGTGTCTGTGTGTGTTATTTTTGGGTGTTAATATAATTCATTGCTTGTCACAGGGACTGGAACCTTTCTTCTCACCCCCAGGATTCCTGCAATTTCATGTGCTAATCCCGCTGGAATTTGTATCTCATAGAAGCGTAGAGCGTTGGTGTGAGAGGAGATGCTCTGGTAGAGTGGCTCAAAAGAGGAAGAAAACGGCCGAACGTAGAGAGTTTGGGGCTTGCTCAAAGCCGTGCAGCTGGTTAGGGACAACGCTGGCCCTGCCACGGGTCACACTCGCGCGTCATTGCGCTAGCCCTGAACGCCTCAGAGCCTTGTTTGCCAGAGCAGCCGTGGCACCTGGGAGCGGGTTGGCAGTGACATTTTTGCCCCTACTCCCGACTGTAATAAGCCTCCAGAGCAACTCTGACGCCTGCTGGAGCTTGGGAACTGCAGGTCTGGTGTTCAGACTCCAGCAGGGAGACTTGCTGAGTTTCACGGACCGCAGCAGCTCTTTATTCTACCGGCCGCGTGTTTCTGCCTGTCACTTAGATTGTCCCTTCTCCAGCGGCGTCATCTCTGGTGATGGCTTCCTTAGACTTAGGAGTGATGGTTCAAGGGGCACTTTCGAGAACCTCTTGTTTGTTGTTCTTTTCCTCCCTGCTACCGAGTATTGGTTCTGGTATTTGTCCATTAAAAGCAAATACGCGTTTCTGGGCCTCATTCCTGGAGATTCTGGTTAAATGAGACCAGGACGGGGAGTCTTGAATTTCTGAAAGCTGTCCCGTGAGTCCCATGCCCAGCCACGTGTAGGGAGAACTGCGTTCGTTCGAGAACAAAGAGCGGAATGCTCATGGAACTCTCGAGGTTTCCCCCAGTGGTACAGTTGACCTTTGTTGTTCTGTATTCGGGTGCTCAGTAGATGGGAGTTATCTGAACGAAGTAATTATAGGTTCAATGCCAACCCTCAAACTTGAAAGTAGGTTGAAATTCATTACTTGATAAGCTGCCCTTACTATTGATACTTTCCGTATAGGTAAGGCAGTGAGAGATAAAATTACTTTCTCTTGCTCTGCAAAAAGACTAATGTCTTTAAAAATAAGTATAAGTGGGGGGTGCCTGGGTGGCTCCGTGGGTTAAAGCCTCTGCCTTCGGCTCAGGTCATGATCCCAGGGTCCTGGGATCGAGCCCCGCATCGGGCTCTCTGCTCAGCAGGGAGCCTGCTTCCCTCTCTCTCTGCCTGCCGCTCTGCCTACTTGTGATCTCTGTCAAATAAATAAATAAAATCTTTAAAAAAAAAGTATAAGTGGGCTTTAAAATATGTACTGTTTTTATAAAGCAGAAAATTTGGGTGCGTTCTAGGTGCTTCCAGATGTGGGTGTCCGTGGAGAGAAGGTGGTGGTCTGTGTCTGTTGTGTGCGTGTATCATTTGACCATTTTGAAATACATTAGCAAAGAAACAAAAATCTAATATTTATGGCTTGACATTATGGGCAAAGTACCA
This sequence comes from Mellivora capensis, assembly GCA_004024625.1. NCBI lineage: Eukaryota > Metazoa > Chordata > Mammalia > Carnivora > Mustelidae > Mellivora > Mellivora capensis. Next base: position 132,342 of record PISX010001899.1, on the reverse strand, counting down.
TATTATACTATTTTTCAGCTTAGCTGGTGAGATATAAAACGAAGTACACATTAACAACTTGAAAAGTCCTGCTCTGGTGTCTGATCAGGGTCGGGTCTTGATTTCGATGCATCTGACGACGCTGGAGTCAGACCCGACTGTGCCCTCTTTTAATACTCATTTTAAAACCAGACATATTAAGCAAGGTGTTTCACTGGGCAGATATTAAATCACATTAAAAGATCTATTCTTGTGAAACTAGATTGATAGTAGAGCTTAATAGGCACGGTGTTATTTTTATAATATTTTGTCATACCTTAAGAACCTGCTTTTTGAAAATGTTTCATTTAAAAATCATTTTTCCCCCACTGCTGGAATAAAACTAACATGTTTTGACCAAAATTACTCTAGTTTTGAATATTTTGAAATTAGGTATGGAAATTAGACAGTACTCAGATTTTTTCTTCCAAACCGTAGTTTTTAGGTGTGGTTCCTCTGCCAGCAGCTTCTGCACGGTAAGCTGGCTCGCAAAAGAAGAGGCCTTCTTGACTTTTGAGATTTGCTTGTTTTCGGTAACAAATAGGTGGAGACCCGGGGCGCCTTTGTGGTGCAGTCAGTTAAGCATCTGATTTTGATTCAGGTTTTGGTCTCAGGGTCCTGAGATCGAGTCCCAGGTCGTGCTCTGCGCCGGGCAGGCAGGCTCTACTTAAGATTCTCGTCCCCCTCCCTCCGGCCCCCACCCCGCTTGCTCTCACGCTCTCCCTCTAAAACCAGACGGAACAGAACAGAACATAAAACCCGATAGGACGAGACCGCTTCTGGCCCTTTAGGCCCTTGATAAAAATGCGTTATTACCAAGCCAACAACAGTTCTTAAAATTGCCGGGCCGGGCGTTAGAACGGCTCTGTGGCTCGTGAAGCACACGTGTCTGTCCGATCCCGGGTGTGAGTTTGCATTTCCTCATGCGTGTTCCCCAGTCCCAAGGGCAAGTTTAGTTTTGCTCTGAAGACAGAGACTTGAGGCTTCTAAAAGTCTCCACCGACCTGTATGCATCACTGGCAGCCGCAAAGGCCCAGGAGGACCTCTGGTCTCCCCTCTTTGGCTGGGTCCCCCCCTCAGGGAGAGGCCAGGAAACGGAGAGCCCTTCCTCAAGTTGGTTTCCTCAGTTATGCCGGCCTTAACGGTGGCCGGTGGGGTCTGAGCTGGGCTTCTTTCCCTCCAGAACAGACACCAGGTAAGGTACAGAATTTTTTCCTTAGGTATAGGACTTTTTTCAGAATCACAGCAGGGTAATCGGGCTCATTGTTGACATGGCATTGATGGCAGCATGTGAAAATGTCCCCTTTAAACATCCTGAGTGTCCTTACCCGCGTATCTAAACGTGTGGGTGTTTTAAGAAATCCTAGCAGATGATCTGGGATTCTCAAGGCTGCCTGACCATGTCCAGGGGGGATAAAGACTTTCTTGAATATCTTTTAGTTGTTGCAATTGGAGCTGAATGCAGAATGACCTCCATTCTGCCCAGGGAGTCTGACCTTCTTGTCACTTTGTGTGACATTAATTTCCTAATGTGTTCCAGTTTGTAAAAAAAGATTTGTTTTCCTACTGTTTTATCTGTTGGCCTGATTTTTGCATTTTCTTTCTTTCTCTTTTTTGTAAAATATTTTATTTATTTATTTGACAGAGAGAGACACAGTGAGAGAGGGAACACGTGCAGGGGGAGTGGGAGAGGGAGAAGCGGGCTTCCCTCCCAGCAGGGAGCCCCATGCGAGGCTCGATCCCAGGACTCTGGGAGCATGACCTGTGCAGGCATCAGGTGCTTAACGACTGAACCATCGAAGTGCCCCATGATTTCTGCATTTTCGTTGGTAAAGTGATGATTCCTGCATTTTCATTGGTAAAGTGTGTATGTCTTGCTGTGAGTGAACCAGGTGGTGTGTGCAGTTAATTAACGCTACCAGAAAACCCTGCTCATGGTTACATGTGGACTTTTCTTTCCAAACATCTAAAATTGTTGAGTTCTCTTTAATCAGCTGTCTGATTTCTGAGAGGTAGGTTAGGGAGGTGTAGCGTATTTGTATAGGCAGAAACTACTTGACACTGATTCTCAAACTTCATTTAGCATTAGAATTCCCAGGAGGGTTTATTAAAATGCAGATTGCTAGACCTCATCAACCGTTTCTAATTCTGTGTGTGTGTGTGTGTGTGTGTGTGTGTGTAGGGGAGCTGCGGGGGGCAAGAATTTGCTTTACATGTTGCCTGGTGAGGCTACAGCTGGCGATCCAGGAACCCCACTCTGAGAATCGCTGCTTTAGGATGCGGATCTCATGTTCTTCTTTGCCAGGGAAAGGGAGCTGAGTGGCAGAGGCAGACTTTTCTGTCCTCAGAAGCATTGCCTCTCCTAAGCAGACCTTAAAAAAAAGAGCGGTTTCTATACCGCATCCATGGTGTCGCGCGCTGAGCTGGGTCATGCCAGCGGTGGGCTCAGTCCTCTAGATTTGCTAGAGGGTGGTCCAAGCCTTTCTCAGAGCGCCTCAGCTTTATACCGTAGGCGCAAGTGAAAGAAACAAGAATGTTCTGCAGCAAAGCGTTTTCTTAACTCTCAGACCCGCTCCCTCTCTCCTTTGACTTCCTGGACATCCCAGACTGTGTATTCGGGACCTCCAGGGCTGGCGCTGTCCGCTCTCCACCCCCGGGGTCCCTCCTACTCTCCCCCGTTCCTTTCACGTTGTAAAATGACAGTTTCAGACACCGTCCACTGTGGCAGCAGGGTTTGTAATAAGACCAAATGACCCTGGTTGAACTGATTTATGAGCAGCTCCAGAAATTCACGAGGTATCAGGGGAACTTTCTGTAGCTGGATCAGCATGCAGCGTTTCCCTCACCTCTTCTAGAAGATCAGACATTCCGAGACAGTGCGGCAGTGTAAAGTGGTGCCTCCTGGATCGTGGCCCGCGGATGAGGACCCGGAGACACCCCTAAGGCGGAAGGGGAGGGAGAGCAGGATGTTACTTTCAAAAGCCTTTTGTTTTCCTAATTCTGAGCATTGACTTTGGGTGAACTAGTGAAAACCTGGTGAGCTGTCCAGGGCCAGGTTTTCTCCCTGGGTGATCTGTTGTGGTCCTCCTAGGTGTGATTAAGGAATGTCTTAATAGTAGTCCTATAGTCTTAAACACAGTGAAATGAGGTATGTGTGCAAGTTTGTGTGTGTGTGAGAAATCAATCAGCGCAGTTAATTGTTCCCTTCTTTCCGTGAAAACCTTCTCTAGATAGGAGCAAAGGATGTGGGTAAAAGCAGTGACAGGTTGCAATGGCTTCCCCATTTTATTGATTGTTCATTTCTGGTCTCTGACCTTATTAGCTATGTATTGATCTACTAGAAAAGCAGATAATTTTCCCTCGATAGCACTTCAGTGAGCTTGGCTTTGATGACTTGTCTCCCAGAGGGTTTTTGAAAAAGGAGCGGAAGCCTTTCTACCATCTGATGTTATAATCTGTGAACTTGGAGGCCCTTTCTTGTGGAATCAGTGATGCCGCACACTGCCCCCCTCATTTTGGCTGCCCTCCTGTAAGACCGCACACAGGCCATGTGCACGTAATGGCCTCACAGCACACCGGACTGGGAGTGAATGCAGGGAGGCGTGTGAGATCCCCCTGGAGAGAAAGTGGGATAAAATCCTGCTTTGCTGAGTCAGTTCTGATCAGCTCCTGCCAACATGTCAAATTTCACACTCAAGACAGCCAGAACTACTTTGTTGTTACAGGTTGTATTTTGAGATTTTAATTGGTGATTTGGGGCTTGAATTTGTTTCTAAATAAGTTTTGAGTTTTTAATTGCTAAAAAAAGGCTTAAATTTCTACTGTCTGTGCTTGGGAAGGGAGAGGTTAGGATTTGGGGTAGGTTTGTGTGGTAGGGAAGCAGAGTGGCCCCGATCACTGACACAGGAGGTAAGATAGATTCCCTGATATTGTAGGTGACTTTGACCACGTTAGGTTTTTTTAGGTTTACTTTTTCACATTTATGTTTTTCTGCTTTTGATTATACTCTCTTGGCTAATACTAAATTTATGTGCATCTCCTAAGGTCGTATGAGGTCTGAGGCATGTTGTAGGTAGGAAGCAATAGAAGTAGAATTTGGAGAACGGTCCCTGATAATTCGTCAATCATATAATCCACAATAGAGGTAAATCCAGATTGACTCTATAAGTTGTGGGGTTGATGGTTGTTTTTATTGGTTTCTTTTCCTTTTTTGTTTATTTTTGGAGTCGGTGATATGAATCAAAGATCAAAACCATATAAAATGATATGGAGAGATGTCTCACTCCCATCCCTGGACCCAAAATTCCCTATTCTTTAGCTTCTCATAACCACTTTATTAGTTTATTAGTTTTATTAGTACCCTCCATAATTTCTCGAAGCAAACAGAAATATATTTGTATGTATATTCAATTTATATTTGTATGTATATTCAATTCAACTCAAAATGCTCTGCATTTTGCTTTTTTGTAATTTATCTGTGTATCTTGGAGATCATTCCCTCTCAGTATAGAGAGAGCTTCCTAATTCTTTTTTTTTAAAGATTTTATTTATTTATTTGACAGGCAGAGATCAGAAGTAGGCAGAGAGGCAGGCAGAGAGAGAGAGAGGAGGAAGTAGGCTCCCCGCCGAGCAGAGAGCCCGATGTGGGGCTCGATCCCAGGACCCTGGGATCATGACCTGAGCCGAAGGCAGAGGCCTTAACCCACTGAGCCACCCAGGCGCCCCTTCCTAATTCTCTTTAAAGCTGCATAATATTTCGTTGTATAGCTGTACTAATATGGTTGTGTTATTTATTTAAGCAGTTCTGACCTTGGGTTATTTTTAGTCCTTTGCTATTACAAGTGATGCTGCATTGGATAATTTTGATTACATGGCATTTCATTCACGGGTATTCATACGTCTGTAGGATAAACTCCCAGCAGTGAAATTGTTAGAGTGTATGTGCCTTTGTCGGTTTTTTTTCTTTTTAATGTTTTAAAGACTTTATTTATTTATTTGAGAGAGAATGAGTGAGAGAGAGAGCATGAGAGAGGAGAAGGTCAGAGAGAGAAGCAGACTCCCCAAGGAGCTGGGAGCCCGACGCGGGACGCGATCCTGGAAGTCCAGGATCATGACCTGAGCCGAAGGCAGTCGCCCAACCACCTGAGCCACCCAGGTGCCCCATGCCTTTATCGTTTTGATAGTTGTTGCCAGAGCCCTCTCTACCAAATTTTGATAGTTATTGCCAATATCCTTTGTACCAATTCTATTGGTTATACCAATATATGAGTAGGGGTTTCCCCTCAGCCTTGTCAACATGTTTTGTGGTTAAACTGTTGAATTTTTGCCAATCTGATAAAAGAAAATTCTATCTAAAAGTGGTTTCAGTTTGCATTTCTATATGAGTAATGTTGAGCATCTTTTACTATATCCAGGATCTCTGTGAATGGTCTGGTCATACTCCTTGCTTGTTTTTCTATTGGGTTCTTGTTTTTGTCTGTTTTAAAATAAACTGTCTATTTTGCAATACTTTTAGAGTCAGAAAAATTGCAGAGATTTACTGTTTTGTTTTTCTTATGCCATCATGAGCGCTGTTAATGGTGTTAGATGGTTTGATTAAGTCCAGGTTTCCTGGAATTCTGGGGCTTGTCAAAGGTATATGATCCCAGAGAAGGACAAAGGTCCAGCTCGTGACTCCTGGCTGCCTCTGGGCATGTTCCAATGACAGATCTGGTCGATTCCTCTGAGCCTCTGACGAGCTGCGAGCTGCGTTGCTGGGGCATACAATTTAGAGCCTGTTCTCCGTTATTCTTCTTTTACTAGTATCAATTATTAACTAGAAGGGTTATTGAAGTGAAAACCTTGCCTCAAGTTTATATTTCTTACGATTTACTTCCAGTTATAAAAGTGGTTTCAAATGACTGAATCTTTCATAGACCAGGTTTCAAGCACATTAAATATTTGGTGATTTCCCCCTTCTCTGCATCACATGCTAATGAGAGAATGAGTAGCTGTAATTTTTTTTCTTTGTCTAGAACGTCATGCTGTCATTTTGCCGTTAATTGGTTCTTGGAGGCAAGTGCTAGAACGTAGAGCCAGAGGTGCTTCTGCCCGGTGGGGACCCGCCTTAAAGCTTTGTGTGCACAGGGTGGCCTGCCCTGGCAGCGAAGGGCCCTGGCTCTAGGATGAGACCTCCTGGGTTCAGACTCCTTCCTTGCTGCTGCTAGCTGTGTCTCCTCGAACGTGTCGCTTAACTAGTTTGTGCTTCCCTCTCCCCATTTATGGAAGGGCCACACGGAGGGTGCCCGTGCCACCAAGCAGGTCGTGAGGAGGAACGTGGAAGCATGGGGAAGTGCTTAGCGCAGGCCTGGAACCGGAGTTGCCGATCAGTAGTGGCTAAAGCAGCAAAGAGCGAGGACTGCAGAGACCGTCGGAGGTTGTGTGGAATTTGACTTGTTGATCAGATCCCTTGCCTTGAGAGGAATTTAGCGTCCTCGCGGAGATGGCATTCATTCAGCCCGTGTCCCCGTGCTCGGCGAGTGCCAGGCGATAGAGAACATTTCTGTAGTATTTTGCAGTCTGGGAAATTTACATATTCCATTTTACCTCAGTGAGATCTCATACAGTAGCTTTGAGGTGTGGAGGGTCAGATAGCTCATCTGGGGCTCAAGGCCCCCCGGCCGCTTGCTGCTGGACTTGGGGTCTGACCCTGCACAGGTTTTCCCTGGTCTCTTGACTGCAAGGACTGGCACCAGCAAGGAGCCTCTCTCTAAGAAGAGAGTGTGAACCAGACGGAACCTGGAACAGTTCCCAAGTGTCCCTGGGTCTAGGTCATGGTCTTCTAGGGCCGCAGGGCTGGAAGGAAGCCTGAGGTTGGCCGGCCTCTTCGTGCGACTGAGGAACGCGGTGCCCGCGAGGAGCTCAGAGGGCCCCGCACGGGACTGGCAGGCAGCTTTAGGGACAGGTAGGGTTCTCCTTGGCTGTTCCCGGGTGGTCTTTGGGGTTGGTGCATTGCTGGCACGGGAAAAGTAGATGAATCCAGAGAGGGGAGGACCTGCAGCCGAGAAGCCTGCGGTTTTTCTGGGACGTTTTCCTGAGGAGCATTCAGATGCGGTTCCGGTCGGGCCCAAGCAGACACAGGAACGGGGGGGAGGTGAGTGACTCCTTTGGACAAGCTCGGTGGCGGTCTTTGTGGGCCCATCCATACTGCCCGCCTCGGCCGTGTGTCCCCTTTCCTCGGGGCAGGGGGAGCGGCGCAGCGGCTGTTCCGTGGTCTTTCTCCGAAGTGCACCCGGGGTGACTCCTGCTTCGGATGGGAAGGTGGGGGGGTCATTCTCAGCAGGGCTGGAGTGGACCGGCACCGTCAGCGTCTCGGGGTCTCGTTAGGGATGAAGATTTGGGGATCCCTTCCACAGGATGGTGCAGTCCGGATTTCCAGGGGCTGGCGTTGAAGACCGTGTCCCTCAGCGGGTCCGTGGGAAGCCCTGCTCTCGTCTAGAGGCTCTTCCGCGTCCTCAGGGTTCTCTGCTGCTGGCATTAACCCACCTTCACTGAGCAAGGATGGAATTGTTGTTAGTCCCCGCGCAGGGCGAACTCCAGCATGGATCCGGCCTCTCCAGGAGGCTTGCGGTCTAGACGAGGAGCAGGGTCATTTACAGATGCGGATACAGGGATGGTCGTGCGAGAGGCCCGTAGGGGAGGCACAGAGAGTACCGACGGCCGCGTGGAGGGCAGGTGCGTTTCTGTGGGTGTGTGCAAGGTGGGGACCGCTCCGTTGGTGCGGAGCTCCCGAGTCACGTTGATCTGTGGTCTGCTGCTGCTTTGCAAGCCCCGTGGGTGGCCTGACTTTGGCCAGCAAATGGCCGTGGCAGTGTGTGGCCAGCAGCCTCTCTCGACCTGTCACTCGACCGTCACTCGATCGTGTCTGCTTTATCGACTTGATCAATGCTTTAAAGATCGCCAGGGTTATGAAAATGGCTCCTGGAAGGATATTCTCCAACATCTGCTTCTGGATCTCCTCCTACCTGTAGTGCTTCTTCTCAAAAGACTGCATGTCCACCGGTCTGTAAAGGGAAAAAAAAATTGATTGGTCACTGAATTTCCGTGCCTCAGCCTGGGAGAAATGTAAATGTTGTACTGGCCTTTAGGACCCGGCCTTCAAGCCTAGATCTAGAGCTGATCATTATACTTTTAGAGTGGGTGAGGTAAGAAAACAGCAGCAGGTTGAGGAGTCGGGGGAAGCTGTTTGCTCTCCTGTGCTGGCTTGGTCAGGTGGACGGACGGATATTAACACCGTCCGCTTAAGCAAGAAAAGGACTCCCAGGGGAGAGGAACTATAAACTTTAGTAAATATCAGAGATGCTAAATGCTAAAAGTAAAGGCTCTTTACAGTTGTTCAGCGCTTTAAAGAGAGTGTTTATTGGTCAGGAGCGCTGGTCTGTTTGCCGTGTTTTGCTCTTTTTTTTTGCATGCAAGTATGAAATGCATTAGAATATAAATTAGTTAATTACCTAGGACAGTGTTCCTAGAGTATCTAGCCAACTTAATTAAATCCCTTGTCATTTTCTTTCTGAAACAAGTTGCGCGTTGGGGAGGTCACTGTGTTCTGGCTGTTGTACTTCTGAAATGTATCCGGACTCTGTTTTGTCCTTTCTGTCTCCTTTTCTCCTGCCCAGCAGCTTTCACGGCCTTGTTACCCTGACTTCATTCTCTCTCCCCCAAGTGTTCACTCCAGCACCACCACTAGAGACTTCTTTCAGAAATCCCAGACTCTGGGGCGCCTGGGTGGCTCAGTGGGTTAAAGCCTCTGCCTTCAGCTCAGGTCATGGTCCCAGGGTCCTGGGATCGAGCCCCACATCAGGCTCTCTGTTCCGCGGGGAGCCTGCTTCCTCCTCTCTCCCTGCCTCTCTGCCTACTTGTGATCTCTGTCTGTCAAATAAATGAATAATCTTAAAAAAAACAAACAAACAAGAAAAAGAAAGAAATCCCAGACTCTGGGTGTTTCAGCCGAAGTAAAAAAAGACCTCCAGAGGTGTCCTGCTGTCCATAGGACATACTGTTTTCCAAAGTCCTCAGTCTGCCGTATGAAGCTCCTCGTAGTCTGCCTCCAAAATGCTGTTTAAGCCTCGTTTCTAGGCTGGCTCATCCCTGCGTCCTGCCCATGGAACTGTCATTTCCGGTACAAACAAAACAAAGCCAATAGGACCCTGTTGGCAGGGACAGTTCTAGGTGTTTAACAAGCATTATCTTATATATTAAATTCAGTGTCAGGGACTTCGGTCATTTGTAAGCGTTAGAGATGGAATATCTTAATATTCTCATTCCTGCTCTTATGTCTCTGTCCCCTTTTACATTTTCTGTGCCCGAAACGCCCTCCTCTTCCCTTTTGTCTGCTCAGACTTAGGAATTTATGTGTTAGACCTTCCTAACAAGATGCTCCCGTAGGGCTTTGTGCCTCTATCAGTTCAGCCTGATAACATCCTTAGTGCGAGTACTAATACTGCCTAGTACTCCTGGTAGGAGCTGGTCCCAAATCTTAATTTTTCCGCATTTCCCCTGCAAATAGTAGGTGCCTGACAGAACTGAATGCGTGCGTGGACGGTCAGTTTCCGTGTCTGGCTCCCTTTGTGATTCGAGTCGTGTCTCTTGGCCAAGTTTCAGGCTTCAGCACTGCTCTGTGGGAAGAACGGAAGAGTCCGTTTCAGCCGTCTCACCAGGGTGGCCCAACAAGCAAGGGATAAATACCAACAAGTCGTTGGTCATCTTATTGGTATCCAGGTGGGCATCCAGCTGAAGAGTTTAGAGTGGGCCTGTTCAAGGGCAGGTACTTACTTGTTCCGAGTTCATGGTCGGATTTGTGGCTGTATTAGTTTGCCAGCGCCGCCATAACACAGTTCCAGAGACTGGGTGGCTTAAAATCATGTTTATTTAATCTCATGGTCTGGAGGCTGGAAGTCCCAGATCAAGATGTTGTTGGAGTTGTTCCCCCTGAGCCAGTCTCCTTGGCTTGAAGATAGGCTGTCTTCTCGCTGTGTCCTCACATGGTCTTCTCTGTGTGCACAGGCTGAGTCCCCATGCCCTCTTCTTAAAAGGACTCCAGTTACAGGGCCCTTGAACAACACAGGGGTTAGCGGTGCTGACCCTCGTCTGTATGTAACTTTGACTCCCTCCAGAGCTCACAGCTCATAGCCTACTGTTGACTGGAAGCCTTGTTGGTAACACAGTCGACTGACAGGTACTACTTTGTATGCTATATGTGTGGTGTGCTGTATTCTTATGGCACAGTAAGCTGGAGAAAATAAATTGTTATTGAGAAGGTCATAGGGGCACCTGGCTGGGCCCCTCAGGAGAACATCAAGTGACTCTTGATCTTGGGGTCGTGAGTTCGAGTCCTATGTTGGGTGTGGAGCCTACTATAAAGAAATTAAATTTAAAAAAAATGATAAGATACATTTACAGTACTGTATTTAAGTGGACCTTCACAGTTAAAATCCGTGTGGTTCGAGTCATGCAACCTGAAGAATTCATTTTAACTCACTTACCTCCTTAAAGACCTTATCTCCAAATATGGTCATGTTCCCAAGCACTTAGAGGAGTTAGGGCCCCAAAGTAAAATTTGGGGGGGAACACATTTTAGCCGGTAACAGTGTATTATGGACGTTCCTCCACTTAACCCCTCCCCTCTCTGCCTTTGCCTTTTGTTTTCGTCCTTCTGGCAATTTTGTTTTACCAGAGGGCGGTCGGGAAGAGAAGTAGAGATAGAAGAAAAATACATTTGTTTTGGGTGAGTTTCGGGAAATAGCTGGTGGGGGGAATGGCCAAAGCTGTTGGTGAGAATGAGATTTTGATATAGCCTCTAGATGTGTATTGTCCCGACGCATCCTATTCTGGTTTCCTGGGCAGACGAAAGCTGGCTGTGTGTTGGAAGGCCGGGGAAGTGTCCATTCTTTTATTAAGTGAAAAGGGGGATTGATAATCCTGCAGCTTTTTCAGTCTCCTGGAAAAGTGAGAACTCTATCCTTGCTTACCTTTCAGCCCTGCCTGGTAAAGGAGCTCAGGGAGGGCCTTGGTGAGCACAATGAGGGTAGGGTGTGGGGCAGGTTAGCCTTGGCCCCCTGTCCTGCCCGCCCCACCAACCCTCCAGCACCTGAGCAGAAGCTAACAAAATACCTGTCATAGAGAATTCTCTGAATTTGTGTGGCTCAGCTACCTTGTTGTTCCCCAAACCTTTTGCGAGGAGTTTTTCTTTATCCTTGTTTGTTAATTCCTGCCCTTGTCTCCAGTTCTCAGTTGTGGCTTATGTCTTTTCTTCCCTTTCTCTTTGGGATTATCAAGTAATTTATTAAATGGAGACAAGCTTAACTAGACATTAAATAATTGCAGGTGTGCCGCTGAATTGAGCTGCTGTCCTCTAACTAGGAACTCACAGCTGTTCGTGTTGTATTGTGTGATGAGATTACACTTCACCTCCTTTGGTTACATGATCTCTCATAGTGTAAGGTAAAAAAGAACGTGGAGGTTTCTGCTCTGAGCAGTACACAAAGGCTGGTATGTTCCCAGGAAACCAACATAAAAGGTACAGGGAGGTCAGGTCTGGAGGCTTTGCACTACTTTCCTGGAAGTTTTTCGTTTCCTTGGGCTTTTTCTTGATAGGGAACGTCTGCATTGCTCCTTGACTCTCAAATGGGATCAGTTATCATATCTTAAAACTTTTTTTTTTTTTGTTTTTTGTTTTTAAACTGGTTGTTTTGTTTTGTTTCTTAGTTACCTTAACTGGTAATACAGGACTTTTTGGTTTCCGTCAAGGTAAGAGATCAGCAGTGTGTTCCTTCTTTGTGTCAGTGATTGGACCTCATCTGCACGTTTCTTATACAAATTTGCCCCTTCAGTAAGCTTTTATGAATGCGAACTTTAATCCTGGGTTAGGTTGTGGTGCCATCGGTTTGCCCTCTTTGGCTGGTTTTATAATTTATAATAGTTCGTAGAGACAGACACCACTTTCACAGTATCTAGCTCAACACCGAATTTAGGATAAGCCATTAATAAAGGATTGCTTGAGTCAAGCATGCAGTAAGCCCGTTGGTTTTAATAACCAATATTACACGGATCTACTTTCAGGACATACAGGTACAAGAAAAGTCACGCTGCCTCTTGCCAGTTGTGTGACCTTGGGCATTCTACTTAAGTATCCTAATTTTTGGTTTCTTCATCTTCATCTTCATCAGATTAAAGAAATTTGCATTTGATGTACGCAGGAACGCAGGATTTGCCCGCAGTATCCCGGGTACTGGTTTCTGGAAGCTTTTGTGAACAAAGCAGGCCAAGCCCCAGCCCCGGTGGGATTAAATCCCAGATCTTGTCTTGACTGTCCACCAGGCAGAATCCACTCAGTGGGAGGACATGATACCTGCCGTTTGTGAAAAAACAACTTTTTAACTGAAATATGTGCCTAATAACTAACTTTCTTTACTTGGTACACTTAAACACCGTTTCTATCTAGTATATGTCCGGCCTCTAGAACGAGTCTCAGAGCCCTTCCTGTGCTTTCTCCTATCATGCACAGCTGTCCGCGGGTATGGTTTTGTGTGTTAGAAACCAACTGGTTACAGAGACTCCGTCTAGGCTTCTAGGACTGTGGGTGTCGGGATGCCGACTGCAGAGCCTTGGTCTCTGGGTCTTTGCTCTGTGGCTTGTCCCTCAGGTTCCAGAGGGGACTCCGAGAATGAGTTCTGAGCGACATGTGTGAGCCTTTGAATCCCTTCCTGAAAGCGGGGTTTGCTCAAGTAAGGCCTGAGCGGCTCAGAGAGGGCACTGGTGTTAGCCTAGCCCCGTCTCCTACTGCTGCTCTGTTAGTGTCTGCGGAAACCCGAGCAGAAAAAATACCCCACCGCCTCAGGTTGAGTAGTTTCTCCTAAACTCTTTTTTATGGGTGACTGAAAGAACATATTTTTGAGATTTTTCTCCTCTTTTTATGGATGACTACTAGAAACGGAAAGACACCGGTGATCGTTCAGAAGCCTCGTGAAAGCATTCTGATCGTGGGATTCTGGAGTTCAGACGTGGGAGGGTGTTCGTGACCAGACCTCCCTTCCTCGCGGGAGGTGGTGGCTGCCCGCGAAGCTGGAGCTGTATCTTCGGAGGAGCCAGCAGTAGCTTCTGTCGGGCACAGAGATGGCCACACCCATCTTGCTCTGTGCTGGGTGCCGGGTCTGCAGGATCTGGAGTAGTTCGGCCAGGGTTCGCACGTCGTCTGTGTTTCTAGGAGGGATCTAGCCGGGCAGAGCTATGATCCCGCCACGTGTTACGGTTTCCATCCTTTACTTCCTGTAAAGTATATATAAGGAAAGAATAAATAATATATGATAATGAAAACGTGTTTTTTGGTGTGTGTGTGTGTGTAAGATTGAATTTTGATTTAGGACCCTTTATGTTGTGGGTGTGTTTGGAGGTGGTGGGGTTCGGTTGTTTCCTGAGAGCACCGTTAGAACGTGGGCTCTCTGACAACCAACCGGCCCCACATTGAGTTCCTTCCATTTACTGCTGAGAGAGGCTCGTTTTTGTTGAAGCTGAGGGAGGGGTGATACGTGCTTGTTCATCAGAGCCACCAAGAGTAGCTCAGGACCCCGGTGACGCGGCCGGTGCCCTTGCTGCCCGCTTGGGTGTTTGCGTATGAAGGACCTGCTTCCTTGCTGCGGGTTAGGAACACGCCGCCACGCTCACGTGCTGTGGAGGGAGAGAACCGCCCCGACCAGACTTCGCGGGGTTGTACAGGGTCGGCTGGCGGCCGGGCCGAGACCGCCTTGGAAGAACTGGCCTAAAGGCAGAGAGGAGAAGTTTAGAAACCTTTCTTCCTCTTTGGTGCCATTCAAGCCAGTGAAGCCGGATGGAGGCTCTTGTGCCTTTTTTAAGAAAAGGGTCATACACTCGTGTCGACTTAAAACTAGTTGGTCTGACTCACAGGCAGGGGCTTCGTGTGGGTGCCGTGTGTTGTGCTGTCCCAGTGGAGTGAAATTCGGCATCCGAGGAATGAGTTAGCCCAGCAGAGTGTAGCCCCGGCTTGTTAAGGTGCTCTTCAGTACGGCCAGAAATTTTCCCTCCGTAGTGTTTTTATTGTAACTTCTCATTCTCAGTGTTGAGTAAGGCTCACAGGGCCATTCTGGTCGGTTGGAGAAGTTTTCGCCCGCGAGAGTCGTCCTAACGGTGGTGCATCAGAGGCATTCGCGTTTCCTTAAAAAGCAGCGTATTTCTGAAACCATCCGTCCCAGCGCTCACCAGGGCTGAGAAGGAGGCACTCTTGTTCTCTGCGTTGCTGCAAGCCCGGGCTGACCCAGATGGAAAGGGCGAAACCAGAGATTTTTCCTTCTGTTGACTCTTCTCACCATGAGGATTTTGTCTTTTGAATAAAATAAACCAGAACTCCCAACTTGTTTAAGTGAAGAGTTTGGAGGAGTTGGAAATGCGGCAAAGCGCTCTCCTGTTTCTGAGAAAACTCTACTGGTACCGTTTGAGCTGTTTCCATTGACGAAATTTTACTCATGGTCTCAAGAGCATCACACTAAATGCTTGCTCCTTTCACTGGTTTGCTTTCTTTAGAATTTTCTTTAAAAAAAAAAGCCAGGGACGCCTGGGTGGCTCAGTTGGTTAAGCGGCTGCCTTCTGCTCAGGTCATGATCCCAGCGTCCTGGGATCGAGTCCCACATCGGGCTCCTTGCTCGGCAGGGAGCCTGCTTTTCCCTCTGCCTCTGCCTGCCACTCTGTCTGCCTGTGCTCGCTCTCTCTCGCTGTTTCTCTCTGACAAATAAATAAATAAAATCTTTAAAAAAATATATAAAAAAAAAATAAAAAAAAAAAGCCAAAACTTTTTCAAGTTAGCTGAATAAACCCAAGTATGAGGTGATGTGGAATGACATAGACAAAGCAGGTGATTCCGAGTCTCGCAGCTGGGGCACTTGGCCTTCTTGAAGGCCAGCCCTCTAAATTGGGGGGGGGGGACCCAAAGCAAAGTCGAATTAAGTAAGTCCCTTAATTCCCATAAATAAATTCTAAATTTATCCTTTTGCATACCTTACTTATATGCCACTTGCAAGTGAGTATCACTGTGAGAGCTGCGGCTTGTCGGGGTTGAGGTCTCGATGAGCTCACGACAGGGCGTCCTTTTGAAGCTCCGTGCCACAGGTTGTTGGCGAGTTTTCCAGAAGCAATTAAAATGCCCACGGCTACAATTAAGCTTGTTACTGGCTGTATGTTCTAGTTATGAAGTGTATTCGGCAATTAAAGAAACTGAGATTGAGGCTTCTGGCTGGATTCTTTGGGATCCCGCAGCCTGGCTGGCACCACAGTACTCGGTGGAGAGAATCAGCGGGTGCGGGTACTAGATGCGAGGTCATGTCTTAGGTCCTGGGGTTTATGGTTACTCCATAAGGAAGAGCAACCGTAGCTCCGTTTTTTTTTAATCAAAGTATAATTAACATACAGTGTTGTGTTTGTTTCAGGTGTACCACGTAATGATTCAACAATTCTATACATTACTTGGTGCTCGTCATGATAGCAGATTTTTATACAAAACCTGAAGTTAGGGAGTGTGAGTTCCTGGTTATGTCCTGTTGTATGTGCAGGAGACAAAAATCTAAACTTCCAAATTATGCTCTTTAGCTGAAAGTCCTTTTTAAGAAGCTTTGTCTTATCTTTTAAGAAGGTGGCTTGATTCTGGCAGTGAACATTTAATCTGTTACGCCGACATCTCCATTGCTCTGGTCAAGTTTTTTATCTGGTCGTTGAAGTGGAGTTTGGGGGAAATGCTGCCAAGTACCGGCGTGGGTAATGCCTGTTCCGAACTGCAGAGCGCATAGACGTCGTTAAACTGCACGCCTGGCATCTCGCAGTGCGACTGGGCTGGCTGGGGAGGAGAGGCTGCGGTGGTCAGGGCTGGCCTCGACGCCGGGTACCGTCCTTAGTGGTTTCTTTTGCACGTTACGTGACTTTTATTCTTTCCTTCTTTCTTTTGACCATTTTCGGCTGCTTCTTTGTTCCTTAACACCAAAATGGCATGGTGGCTGAGACCATGGGACAAATGAGTCATTTAATGAACAGGTAAAAATCAGTATTTAAAGTGAGGTTGGAAAAAAAAACCAAAGTGAGGTTGAGGTTTTCTTGTGTATTTCATTCTGAAATAGATTTAGCGCAGACGAAGGAAAAGGGACCACTTAGTTTTGTGATTCCATCCCATTGCCTTGACTGCTTGTATCCCATCCCCCTGCCATTCAATTAACGTGAAAATAGTGGCTTAAAAATGAGCTTAGCATTTAGAGTGGACAGAAGGAAGGCTTCATAGCATGTTAAAATCAGAGAAGAAGAGAAAAGGGCAAGTGTCTTATGATTATTATTTGGTTTTGAGGAATAGTGGAATGATGGAGTCTTATTAAGTGTACTTCTTTCCAGAGTTCTTTTAAGGTTGTGATTAATGGTATAAATTATTTTTTATTGTGTAAAAAATGAGAATTATTAGAGATACACTGTTTATTTGTGGTTGTCGGGATATATCAGTATTAAGCCTATAATAGTATAAAATAAATTTAAAGGCTTCTGAGTGTGAAGACACTTGCTTTAAATCCATTTGTACAAGCACCTCCACTTCCTTTGTAACAAGTTTTTCATAATTTATTTCTGGTCTTATAAAAATAGAGGAGAAAAAAACCAGTCGCATTATTAGCTTGGTTCTTTACTTTGAGTTCTACAATTTTCCTATGTACAGAACAAAATAAAACTAGTCTTTGATGAAATCCCATGACAAGATTATTGTCCTGAGGAAATGACTACCTCCAGAGTGTGCATTTATTTGTACGTAGCATGTGGTGGTTTATGGTTAAAATACAGCATAATCGTCATGAAATAGTACACACGAAATGAGATGTGATGCGACGAGTCTGACTGGAAAAGAAACAAAAAATAAACGTGGAGTTCCTAAGCAGTTTTACTTGTCGGTCTCCCGAGTTTTCCTGTAGCTCAGGTGGCCGCACTGACTCTCTCCTGCAGGAGGTCATACTCAGCCACGCCCCGTTCAGGGTCATTCCCCTCCCTTGTCCCTTAGCTCCTCGCGCTTCCTGTGCGCTGCCGTGTGCTCTAACGTGTGATTACAAGCTATTAGGACGTGAGCAGATCCTCTGTTTTGCCTTTTTTTTTTTACTTTGCCCCTCTGAATTCCTTCTTAAAAAACTGAAATGCCGTTGACACACAACAAACTTCACCATGTAAAGTGTGTACTGTGCTGTTTTGAGATAGTGTGTACTCATGAAAGCATCCCAGTTAGGATCGTGAACATACTTTGCACCCTAGAAGTTTCCTCATGGCCCTTTGTAATACTCCATCCTGCCTCTTTCTGTTCTCTGCCCTCATCTGTTTTCTCGCACCTTAGATTACTTGGCATTGCCGATTATTTTATATAAATGGGATCTCATACAGGGTGGACTCCCTTGTCTGGCTTCTCCCCGCATAATTATTGTGAGATTCATCTGTGTAGTAGCATGCGTCGATAGTCTCCTTTTTGTTGCCGGACACTGAAGTTTCTTTATCCAGTCATCTCTTTGGGGGCATTTCTGTTTCCAGTTTTGTTTGTTTCTTTGTTTCCAGTTTTCTGCCGTTGTAAATGAAACTGTGACTATTGACATATGACTGTGCCATGAATATTGGCTTACAAGTCTTTGTATGGACCTATGTTTTCATTTCTCAAGGTAAAATTCCTAGGGATGGAATGTCTGTGTCCTTGACAGGCATATGTTTAAATGCATAAGAAGTTGCCAGTTTTATAAAGTGTTTATATCATTTTACATTCCTGCCAACAGTGAACGAGAGTTCCAGTTCCTCCATAGTCTTGCCAACATTCGGTATGGTCAATATTTTAAAAGTTTTAGTCCATTCCAGGGACACCTGGGAGGCTCAGTTAAGTGTCTGCCCTGGGCTCCGTCATGGTCCAGGGGTCCTGGGATCAAGTCTCGCATCGGGCTCCTTGCTCGGTGGGGGGGTCTGCTTTTCCCTCTGCCTGCTTTTGCTCTTTCTCTCCCTCTCTTTCTCTGACAAATGAATAAATAAAATATTAAAAAAATTTTTTTAGTCACTCTGATAGCCATGTAGTAAAATCTCATTGTGGTTTACGTTTGCATTTTCCAAACGACTGGTGATGTTGACTGTCTCTTCATGTGCTTCCATCCATATATCTTCCTTGGAGAGGCATATGCTCAAATCTTTTGTCCATTTAAAAAAAAAAAAATTTAAATTTTTTTATTTGTCAGAGAGAGAGAGGGAGCACAGGCAGATAGAGAGGCAGGCAGAGGCAGAGGGAGAAGCAGGCTCCCTGTGGAGCAAGGAGCCCGATGTGGGACTCGATCCCAGGACGCTGGGATCATGACCTGAGCCGAAGGCAGCCGCTTAACCCACTGAGCCACCCAGGCGTCCCTGTCCATTTTTTTATTTTTTATTTTTTTAAAAATATTTATTGGGGCGCCTGGGTGGCTCAGTGGGTTAAGCCACTGCCTTTGGCTCAGGTCATGATCCCAGGGTCCTGGGATCGAGTCCCGCATCCGGCTCTCTGCTCAGCAGGGAGCCTGCTTCCCCCTCTCTCTCTGCCTGCCACTCTGTCTACTGTGATCTCTCTCTGTCAAATAAAAAAAAAATATTAAAAAATATTTATTTATTTATTTTTGAGAGAGCAGAAGAGCGTGGGCATGTGCTTGTGAGTCAGGGGAGGGGCAGAGGCAGAGACTCTGAAGCAGATTCCCTGCTGAGCCTGGAGCCCTGCGTGGGCCTCCATCCCACACCCCATGAGATTGTCATGAACTGAAACCAAGAGTTGACATTCAACCAACTAAGCCAGTCAGATGCCCCTCTTTCCTCCTTATAAAAAATAAAAAAGGTTGTTTTTCTTCTTACTAACTTTCCAGAGTTCTTTATGTATTCTGAATTCTTTTATCAAATTTATGATTGTATTTTTGTACCTTATGCGTTTATGTTTGCATTCCCATTAACAATGTCTTTTGAAGGGCAGTTTTCCATTCTGGTGAAGTGTAAATATCAATTTGTTATTATACAGATTATACTTCCGGTGTTTTGGCTAAGAAATCTTTCCCTAACCCAAAGATCACAAAGGTTGTTTCCTAGAGGTCATGTAGTGTTAGATTTTACATTTAGGTCTGTGATTAATGCTGAGTTGACTTTAATATGGTGTGGGGTATGGATGGAATTTAATTTTTTTCATATGGATATTCAGTTATTTCCACATCATTTTTAAAAAAGACTATCTTTTCTCCATTGAATTGCCTTTGTACTTTAGTCAAAATTAGTTGTTTCTGTGTGTGTGGATCTATTTAAGGTTCCCTGTTCTGTTCTTACAGATTTATGCTTATCTGTTCTGCAGTAATCACAGTCTTGATTATTGTAGCTTTATGTTGTCTTAAATTCGAATAGCATGAGTCTTCCGGCGTGTTGCTTGTCAGCATGATTTTCACTGTTTTGCTCTTTTGCCTTTCCGGGTGCATTTTAGAGTCCTTTTACTTATATCTAAATTACCGTGCTGGGGTTTTGGTTGAGATTGCATTAAGTCTGTAGGTGAGTTTTGGGAGTATTGTTTACCAATGCCGAGTCTTCTAATTTGTGATCATACTGTGTTCCTCCCTTTATTTTGATATTTTTTTATTTCTTCCCATCGACGTCTTGGAGTGTTCCGCGCACTTGTCACGTGTGCGCTTTGTACGGACTCCTTTCACACGGCTTTCATTCGGGAGGTTCAGAGCCTTGTCTTTGCTGTTGCTCTTGAGACGTGTTTATATTACATCCTCCTATTAATAACTTCAGCGGTGTTAGCCTCCGGTATCGCTTAAGTTTTCCAAAGGCAAACTTTCCAGAGTTTTCCAAAGAGGAAGCCAAATTGAATTTGGAGTCAGATCTGCCCTAGGAGATTACTGGCTACCTAAGTTACCCTGCTTACATTTAACATCAGTGAATTCTTCGGCTTGCATAATTTCTTTTGAGGCATAAGCCGAAAAATGCTATCAGAAATATTCAGAGCGTTGTAATTCAGCTGTGGCTGAAAGAGGGATTTTTAAATGGCTGAAGAGCTGACCACGTCTTTTGTGGTCAGATTGGGAGGACACTGGTGACTCTTGAAACACTATCAGTGTTTCTTACCCAGAAAGCAATCAAGGGCATGTTCTGGGTTGGGAACGAGAATTCACAGGCCAGTGGAGTGCTGTGGTGGAAGGATTCCTCAGGGATCATCCGTTCACGGAAAGGGAAAGAAAGCCCGAGGACACTTGGTTACTCGGTGTCCCTGGAGGAAAGTGTTCTCAGTGAGCGCGTCCTGAAATGCAGTCTGTTTCCATCACAAACCGCAGAGTCCCAGCCCTTCCCACTGAGCAGATTATGTGTGGCGAGGGTAGGCGGTCAGGATGGAGAGATGAGGGATGGGAGTTGGGCATTGGAGCTGAGGAGGTCATTGGCCAGAGACGATGCTGTGTGCCCAGTGGGATCATCATGAGACCCTCCTGTGAGGGACCGACGTGGGCGGTGACAGCTCACTTAAACTAGCGACGTCCTCTTCTAAGCGATTTCTGGGTATGCGCTTGGCCGATCCTAACAGCCTGGTGAGATGAAGGGGCTGTGCTCATTCCAGTTTGTGGGTGAGCAGAATGAGGCACAGAGGGGTCGGGAATTTTCTAGTAGCTGGTGGAGGTGGGCATTTGGGCCCTAGAGCACACCCCCAGCCGCTATACCCGTCAGATGGCCAGAGAGCATGTCCGTTACCAGAGCCCCGAGGGAAATGATCCCTAAAAACCTCCCTGCTGGTGTCCAGGACCTTGAGGTTCAGTTTTCTTTAGTTTTAAAATAAAGGAGACTTCTGTCAGTGATAAGATGGACGCTTCTCATTTCTGAAATGCCAAATTTAAAGCACTTGGGGACGTACAAGTTTTCAAGTACTGAGTGTGTGTGTGAAAGTTTCACTGCTTTAAACGTCCCTCCTCTCCCACAACTACGAATCTGATTGAAGGTTTTTTCCCATGTTTCCCTCCTCTCTGACAGACTCAGCTTTCTATCAAAACGGAGTTCAATGTGCCTTTGATCTAGAATGTGGCAGCGGACACTGGTTCTGCGAACTTGCACGGGGCAGGTATAAACGGTTTTAAAGATTCCTAGCCACCGAGTAAGCAGGTGTGGGTGGGCAGAGGCTACGGAGTGGCTCTGGCTCTGGCTGACCCAGCATTCCTGGGTGGCATTTGCCACCAGCTCCCTGGGTGTGGGCCTTGGACAGTGAGAGAGAGGAGTTGGCCTGATGAGCTCTGTTCGTGGCCCCTTGTAGAAGCTTTACAGCGTTTCAGCTGTTCCCTCTTGGGGGGGCACAGAGCCATGCTGGGCCGTAACTCGTAGGGGACATAGGACAGAGCGGCCGACGTTGTTCTGGACTGTGGCGGACGGAGGCCAGAAGGAAGGAGCAGGATGCAAGGAGAAAGCAGTGATTTTAGATGGACTTCAGGTTTTCCGGCATCGGGGGCCACACCTGCGTGGTGCGTAGAGTCTGTGCTTTGGGAAAGGGTGGAAGTAGGTCTCCTGGAGCGCCACCTGGAGTGACTCTGTCTCGAAGGGGAGGAAACAGATCTTTGAGAGGCTCTTGTTTCGGTCTCTCGCACACGCACTCTCTCTCCTTCTGTTTGCTAATTATAGGGCAGTTGGATAGAGTTCATCCACCGGTTTAATCTTCGGGTACGACTAAGTAATAGAGCGTGTCCTGGGTACCATGAGAGTCTTTTTGGCCCTGCCTGTGAAGGAGGCCGAAGATGGCATGTGAACTTTGAACTTTGGCTCTTCAGTTTAAACCACTAAACATTAAAAAAAAAGTACTAAAAATTGATCGGGAGCCTCTCATGTGCCACGCACCTCTCGTGGACACGAGACATGCCACCTAAAGGCTGATTGTTGAAACAGTTTGTCTTGGTCTGGATGTATTCCCACTAGTCCGTATTTGTCTTGTAAGACCAAGATGATCACTGCAGCTTGCATTACCCGTTCTCATGTGAAGCCTCGCGTGTTACCCATTCTTTCCGAGCGTGTTCGGGCATCTCAGGGTCTTCGGTGGCTCTCGTAACAAATTACCACGCACGTAGTGGCTTAAATTAACACACGTTTGTTATCTTGCAGTTTTGTGGGTCAGAAGCCCAGCGTGAGTCTCTCTGGGTGGAAATCGAGGTGGCGGCCGTGTTTCTTCTGGAGGCTGTAGGGGAGACTGTCTCTCCTGGGCTTTCAGCTTCGGGAGGCGCTTGCATTCCGTGGTGTATTTTCCTTTCCTTCATCTCCAGAGCCAGTGACGGAAGACTGAGCCCTTTTCACAACGCCGTCTCTCCTCCCCCCACTCCTGTGGTCACACCTTCTTCTAACACTTGAGAACCTTGAGATTGATTGTATCAGGCCCACCTGGACACTCCGGGATAACCTCCTTGTTTTATGATTTGCTGACCAGCATCCTTAGTTCCACCTACAACCGTTAAGTCCCCTTTGTTCTAGAACACGCTGCGTTCACAGGTTCCGGGAAGCAGGACGGTTGACATCTTTGGGGAGCCGTAGTTTTACCTTCCGCAGGAGTGCGGAGCTTGTCCAAGTTTCGCCGATTCCCCTACGCAAGTGACATGCTATCATGTACCCCTCCTTCCGGTCCTTTGCATAATGAACTGTAACGTGAATGTGTCTTGTGTATGTGAGTGGGGGGAGGCTTAACATTCATTGCCTTAAAGCCTCACGCGTCTTCATTGTGGTAAAACCCTATAGCCGCCTGAACGCGGAATGCTTAATCAGTTTGTGCGTTCTCGGTGTGGGAAAGAAGCTAGAGGTCGGCTTGGCCAGCCTGCTTGCAGGGTCTTGCAGATACTCTGTTGTGGCTGACCCACCTTGCTGACGTGGGTGGCCTGCTGTGGCAGATAATGTCTCCTTTGAAGGGCTCCATTTTTCTGTCAGGACGTTCTTGCTTTCTATCGAGGGGAAGTTTGTCTTTTTGCAAGTGTGTGACCCATTGGTTCTTTCTTGTTTTACTCTCTGGGGTCATATTGAATAAATCTAATTTCCTCTTTCACACTTGAAGCCCTTGAGATTTTTTTAAAGAGAGCTATTGTGTCCCCCAAGTATTCAGACTGAAAATTCTCAGTATCTTCAGCCTGGGTCTCACTTGAAACTGTTTCGAGACTTTTTTCCATCCTGGTCACTCTCCAGAGTATGATACAGCGCGCAGAAGTGGGGACTGAAGGATGATTTAATAGGAGCCTTTAAATGCCGGGGGGAATTGTCATACAGAGGAGGCTGGCGAGATCTTTGCCATCACCACGGAAACGAGAGATCACAGGCTTATATTGTGGCTAAAGAGATTTAGGTGTCAGGAAACCTGTCTTAACCTCATGGATTGAGAAAGTGCAAAGGACTGCCATGGGAAGTCGAGGGATCTTTTGCCCTAGAAGTGGATAAGAGAAGCCTTTAACCTCACAACTCATTTATTTTGTATAAGAGACTTTGCTTTTAGTTAAATGTTCTGTGTAAAGTCTTCTCGTCATTGCTTGTCGCCGATGCCTGCCGCCCGGATTTCCCGCTCGTGCTGGCTCATTGGATGTAAGGCCTCATCATGACTCTGATGCTAATCACGGGGGGAAGGAGTATGGTCCAGGGCTTTATGAAGGAAGGGAAGCAGTAGCGTAGCTCAGGATAATTAATAGCAAGTGGAGTGACAGTTGGATTCCCTGGTAGGGACCCTGGCATTGTTGGAGGGGAAAAAAATCACTGTATTCTCTCCTAGAGAGAGGCAGCTGGGATTCTGGTTGGATGGAATCCAATTAAAAGGAACTGACACGCAAATTGATGATCAGACAGTGTGCGCGTAGAAAAAGTCCAGGAAGATTTCTGTAAGATGCGGCGGCGAACCATGTAAGCGATTGGGCGTGGTGATGCGCGTAAGAAGAATGGAAACCTATGGGTTGGCTACCTGAGCAGTTACCAGCCTGGAATGTCAGCGGGGAGAGAGCGGGAATTGGACTGTTTGATGGGTTGACAGTTACTCAACTCGTAGACATTTTGTTTCGTTGAGGCATAGACAGTTTGGGAATTAGTTTTCCACAACAGAATGATTCTGAATGAACCCTGAGGGTTACAGGGTTCCACGTTAGTGGTGGTTAAATACAACGTTCCCAAGAACCAAGGATGGGACTCCCAGCCTGGCTCTTGCAAAGACGGACTCATGGTACAGATACACGTCACCTGACCTCATGGTGTGTCCTTAAAGATTTGTGTGAGAACTGACTCCTAAATTTAGGCTGACATAAGAGAGCTTGCCATTTATAGTAATGCCATTATGAATCATTTTCTGAAGTGGAAATCCTTTTATAACCAAAGTCATGCCCAATGTATCTTTTGATAAGTCCCTGTATTAGGTTTGCTTAAACAAAGGTATTTTTCTTTGAAATGAAATAATTATAGGGACACGTAGCAGCTAAGCTTTAGAGTAACAGGAGGAAAATGGGCGTAATTTTGTAAGAAGTCAGTATATTGCTTTTTAGGGGGAAAATTCTGCTTAGGAAGTCGGAAAGCTTCTGCTGCTATTGCGGGAGGTGAGGGCCACTCAGCATTCTGCAGGGAGACTTAAAACACGACCGCTTCCTCGCGGCGGCCAGCGCGGTCCGTGGAGCGGGCGTTAGGGGAGCGACTCGGTGCCGCTTGTATGGGACGCGTCCACACACGTTCGTTTCTGCTGGTGGTGAGAGCTGCAGTAGAGCAGCGCCGAAGCAGGGGGGCCTCCGACGCCGGGACGGGTGCTCCCGCGCGCGGCCACCTGCGTCCCCGAGGACTGGCTGTCAGACGGTGGGGCGCCCGGTCCCTGCTTTCGCTGCCATCGCCATTCACGGCAGCTCCTGTCGGGTCCCCCACCCCCTCCCGCCTTGGCCACTGGGAGTTGCCAAGCTGCAGACTTGTGTATCCACGGAGTGTCACCCAGGCTGTGCCGTTCTCTGGGACCGTTTCAGGAACTTCGGGCAACCTTACGTTTTGGAACGTTCTCCTCTCTTTGGGCAGGGAGAAGGAGAGGCGTGTTTTACGATGACTTGCTTTCAAGTGGGTCCATTCGTAGAGTCTTAACCAGGCAAAGTGTAGAACAGCCTCGCGGTCACTACTGCTGGGTCCCTCGTCTGCCTGCCTAGGTCCGGGTCCAGGTTCCCACGTACTGGTTACGTGACCATGTGAGTTACTGAGTCCCCGTCTGTCACACGGGGAGGAGCAGGAGCCCCTGCCCAGCCCCTGGGGGGATTGCGAGGGCAGCGGGGGTCATATATCTGTGAACCATGTAGGCCAGGGACTGGCCAACAATTCACGCTCTGGGAATGTTAGCTGGCGTTAGTTTGGGCTTTCTCCTAGCCGTTGGCATTTCTGAGATTTACGGAAAATCCTCAGATGAGTCCTGGACGAAGCCAAGCCTTCTCTGCTCACTGCGTCCGGAAGACACGCGCCGGCAGAGTGCTGGGACTGGTGCAGTGGTGAGTGCTGGCCGGCGGCGCTCACACCTCGGCCTGCTGGCGCCGCGTAGAAGCAGCTCATCTCGCCCCAAGGGCGGCAGCGCGGCGAGGTGGAGGAGTCGTTTCCGGCAGCGACAGAAGTCAAGCCTAGCGTCCTGGCGTGTCTGGGAACCACCGGGAGAGAGGGTAGGAGCGTGCGGTACAGTTGTAGGGCACGGCTGAGTGGGACCCAAGAGGAAACCAGGGAAGCAGTGTAACTTGCGTTGATTCCGGCGAACAGACGGGGCTCCAGGGTATTCCTGAGTGTAGACGGGGATCCTGTTGTTATAGCTGGGGAGCAGCAGTCCCTCCACAGGAGAGTCAGACCCCCTGGACGAACCCCTGCACTGCCACCAAGATTGTCCCAGCCCCGTGGCGGAGTTACGTTTCCTCTTTGACCCTCCGTTTCTTTGTATGCTGGTGAGATGAGCTCTTGACTCCTCGTCTCCTCTGGGCTCCATGACTCCAGTTTCCCTGGCTTTCAAGCACTGAGCGAGGAGGGGCGTGTTCCAGAACAACCAGCTGTCAGACCTTGGCCCACGAATCTTCAGTTTTGTTTTTTGTTATTTCAAAGACGTTCCTGTTCAAAAGACTAGGACGCATTTCATCGTGGGTCTTGTGAGGGAGCCGTCTCTTTAATCTCTCCCGTTTCCTTTTTCCTATCTGCAGGACGGCTGTTGTCTTGTGCTCTCTGGATCAGCACTTTTTGCAGAGAAGTGAAAACATTGCACTTTTAAAGGCACAGAAAGCAAAAACTGTAGCATGAGGATTCAAGGTTACAGAATTGGTTAACTTTCTGGTTCTGCTGAGCTGAAGGAAAAGGATTTGATTGAATGTTACTGCTTAGGGATAAGTATTAATAACCATAAAAGTCTCCCAGTGGTAATTTTTTTTCCCTTCTTGCAAAGACTTGCAAATTATGGTCCAGAACTGGGATTATTATTGTCAACTGAACATGAACGTGAGAACCGTGGAGTGGCTGGATAGAGGACGGGGTGGGAGGGGAGCGGCGCTTTCAGGGCTCACGTCGGACGGGAGATGTGTTAGTTCGGACATGTAAGTACCAGGCAACTGCTCTAGACTTTGATAACATCAACGAAGACAAGTGGTATTAGAAAAAAGTAACCAGGAGTAAAATTTTTTTTTAAAGATTTAAGAAGCGAAGTAATTTTCTCTTTATTTATTTTTGGTGACTCTGTCAGAACATGAACAGAAGCAAAGTGGTCTCTCTCTTTTTTTTTTTTTTTTAAGATTTATGTATTCATTTTAGAGAGAGAGCGAGCACAAGCAGGAGGTGCACAGGGAGAGGGAGAGAGAATCCCAAGCAGACTCCGTGCAAAGCCCAGAGCCCAAAATCAGTCTCAATCCCATGATCTGAGTGGAAACCAGTAGTTCGACGCTCAATGCACTGTGCCACCCAGACGCCCCAGAACCAAAGTCTTTTTAAACTTTAATATTCCAAAAGAATCTTTGAGGTCAGGTTTGAGAGTTCCCAGTAATACCCTGGTTGATTTTCACCACAGCTTAAAGCTTAAAATAAACTTACATATATAGTGACTTTCTTTTTGTTGTTGTTCGTTTTTTGTGTATTTGTTTTTTTTTTGGGGGGGGGTGGTCTTCTATCCTGGCTGACTTTAGGGCAAAGGAGGTATGGTATTGGTATTAATTTATTTGTAAAATCAATTGAAGTGTATCAAACACTTACTGTAATCAGGGTTTACTAATAAGAGATGGTCCCTTGCCCCTCCTGGAGTCCACCTGAGTGAGGCACAAAATTTCGAAAAGTAAACATTATCATGCAAGTACATGTTCGTAAGAGTGTTATGGGCCTGCTGTTTCCAGCAGACCGCCTGCCGCATGGTGTACAAATGCTAGAGATAATCATTAAGTACTGTGGGAGCAGCGAAGGGGGGACATATGCAGCCAGATGATGTTTCAGAGGACAGGAAGATGTATGCCCTGCAGACGGGCAGGCCCGACATTCTGGGGAGAGAGGCTGGCATGAGGACATCGGAGATACCTGACCCCTTTCGACGCCCTAAAAGTGAGTGCAGTGTTGCCCGAGGGCTTCAAGGGGCGGTGGAAAGTGGAGGTCAGAATGTAGGCTCTTTGAGGGCTGGTCGTCCCAGACTTGAGCGGAAGATGTCCTTGGGAAGTTGTGTGCTGGGAATAGTTGCCAGCTCTCCCAGATGTCAGTGTCTCCTGAAACAGGTGTGCACTGTGATGTGGAAATGCCAGTGTCCGGTCAGTTCGTTAGTACCAAGTTCATGCAGAATTTGGGCAGCAAGGTATATCTATAGGATGTGTGTGTGTGTATATATATATACATATATACATATATGTATATATAGGTATATGTCTATAGGATGTTATGTGAAAATGTTGGATATGCACAATTACAGTCTTAGTTTGCCCAAGAAATCATTGTGGTGCTCACTGATGGAGAGGCCAAAGGAGGAAGGTGTAGGGAGAGCGGTTAGATGAGCCGTGGTAACATCCATGCCCCCTCCCCCGTCACCCCGCCCCAGCGGCTGTCCGCAGCTTGCCTAGATGGAAATCACCTGGCTGAAAAAAGAATTAGGTATGATTGACACACAGTGAAATGCACAGATCTTACAAATCAGTGGATTTTGACTGACAGTCGTAACCCACGTAACCAGTCAAGGTGGAGAACATAATCATCCCTGAGAGTTGTGTAGGCCTCCTTCCTACCGTCCAGTCGCGTTTGCATGAGAGTTCTCGTTGCTCCACAGCCTCAAAAGTACTGGGTGGTGGTAGTTAGTCTTTTTACTTCCAGCCGCTCTGGTGGGGGATAAACTTCCGACCTCATTATGGTTTTAGTTTGCATTTTCCCGATGACCAACAGTGTTGAGTATTATCTTCTTTCTTGTGGTGTTTGTTCAAGTCTTTTGCCTGTTTTAAAATTGGGCCATTTGTATGTTTGCTGCTGATGTATCGGGGTTCCTCAGTATTCTGACACAGGCTGCTTGTGCCAGATACATGCAACAAGAATGTTTCTCCCCGTCTGTGGTTGGCCTTTTCAGACTTCCTACTGATGTTTTTGGATGAGCAGAAGTTTTCAATTTTGATGAAGTCTTACTTGTCTTCTTTTTCCCTTACGTGTTTCAGGTCTTTTGTGCCCTCTCCAAGAAATCTTTGCTTAATTACCTTATATTACAGAACTACTGTCCCTTTTTTTCTTCTAGAAGCTTTATCCACATTTTGGTGTATGATCCATTCAGATTTTTGTGTGTGGTGTGAGGTAAGAGTGAGGGTTCATTTTTCCTCCCTTATGGTTGTCCAGCTGTCCTAATATCATAGGAAAGACTTTCCTTTACTCATTGAATATAGTTGGTGCATTTGTTGAGAATCAGTTGCCTGTTTAAGTCTGTTTCTGGTTATGTCTGTTTATGGGCTCTGAATTCTGCTCCATTGGTGCCTTCATCTGTCCTCCTGGGACCACACGGTCTTCCTTACTCCAGCTTTACAGTGTTGAACTGCAGTACTGTGAATCTGTTTTTTTTCCCCCCCCAAAGATTGTTTTGACTATTCTAGGTCCTTTGCTTTTCCATATAAGATTTTAGACTCCCGTCAGATTGCTAAAAACAAACACCAGGAGTGCTTTACAAAATCCCGTGATCCCCGTGCCTTACCCCGTGCCAGTTCAATGAGAATCTTCTTGGGGTGGAACCCAGGTGTTGATGTGTTGAAACTCCCGGGTCCTTCCAGGTGTAGCAGAGGTTGAGCACTGATGTACTAACGGGGTTCCAGCGTGTGGTACGCCAAAAAGAGATTCGGCATTGGGTTATCGGGGTGGGACTCACCTTGGTGGCGTGTGTGTCTGAGAGTTGAAGTGGGCCCCCAATGGAGGAGATGGTCAGTGTTTCAGGTGAAGGGGGAGAGCTCTCGGAGGACTTCGGAGAGGGAGTGAGACGCTGTTGGGTCTCCCCGCCCCTGTGGACTCCCGCTGCCCAAGTGCTGCTTTTGGCTTCCATTCCCGATTGTTCGGAAGGATATGCTCACTTTAAGCCTGCCACAGATGTGCCCTAAAAGCTAGTGACGTGAAAGTGAAGGATGCTGGTGGTTGGTAAAGCGCGTACAGGCATTATTTTGGAGGACAGCCCTCTCCGGACTAGGGAAGTGTTTGGTGGAGTCTGCATGATAATGAACGGGGTGGGCACATTCTAAAGTGATTATGTGGGTTTTTGCTTTTTTGAAGGTTCCTCTGTCTTTTTAAATTTTAATGTCTTTAGGCAAACATTGATTCTTCCGATCTTCCCATGGGTGGGTAGTTCTGTCCTAAGTGCTGCCTCCCTAAAAGGCTTTCAAGAAAAAAGACACAAAAAGTTGCAAATAATGTTGCTCTTTGGGAACATACAAGCTCTGTGGGTTGGTAGGTGCTTGCTTGTGGCTTTTCTTTCTTTCTTTCTTTCTTTCTTTTTTTGAACACATTTTCCTTCTTGAAGAGAGAGGTGTCAGCTGAGCCCCTC
The DNA here is from genome assembly GCA_004024625.1 of Mellivora capensis. NCBI lineage: Eukaryota > Metazoa > Chordata > Mammalia > Carnivora > Mustelidae > Mellivora > Mellivora capensis. Next base: position 102,296 of record PISX010001899.1, on the reverse strand, counting down.
TTCTTGAGAGCGAATTAATCTCAGAATTAATCTCAGTCAGGGCCGGCAGAGCTTTGATCTCCGCTCTCTGCTCAGTGTTACGGGAAATCCTCTCTGGAAGATCGCTCACATCTACCTGCCATGGGATGTGACGAAACTCGAGGAACGCGGGGTGTCTGGGTGTCTTCCTGGTGGAAACCGCGCGGAGGTCCTTTCGTGAGCTGCATTTTACGGTGCACGCAGGAAGCGAGTACCGTTGATCTGTTTATGTGTGTGTGACATGTGGGTTGTTCTCTTGTCCCTAACAGGATTCAAAAACACTGCGGCTCCTGGGGGGCTCCGTGGCCTCTGCCTTCCGCTGAGGTCATGATCCCAGGGTCCTGGGGTCGAGCCCCGCATCGGGCTCCCTGCTCAGCGGGGGTCTGGTTCTCCCGCTGCCCCCTCTGCTTGTACTCTCTCTGTCTCTGACAGAAAAATAAAATCTTTACAGAAAACAATACAAAAATCCGCACCTCACGTTTTTCTGTAAGGGGTGAGACATTTTAGCCAGGAAAGAGCAACTTTTAACTCTTTTTCGTAAACACATGTATTCTCCGTAAGGCAGGGAAGCAGGTGGGTAGAGGGTAAGAGAACTGCTTCCCTTTCTCTCTTACCCCTGTATGGCGCAACACACACATCGCTTTCTTTTAATAACGTTTTTGTAAAGAGCAGCATTCACAGATGCCTCTTTAAACAAATCCCCCATTCTTTTTTTTTTTCCTCATTTATATACCTTTTCTCTAGGTTTTATCGGTAATGCACACATCGCTTTTATGGCATTGTAATCAAACAATTTTATATTTTGCTTAACATTAAAAAAGCCGTTTCTCTGTTGCTGTAGTATCTTCATAATTAGTAATTTTAACGACTGCATAACGGTACATCAAATTGCGCCGTGATTTACATTCTTCTAATGTTGGAAGCTTTCAGGTTTGTGCCATGACACCACAAAGAACCTAGTTGTGCGTAGGATTACCTCTGTCCCCTCCTTAATTTGACAGATTTTTTGCTGTAGAATGACAACAGGGTGCCTTTTTGTTTTATAAGTTTCTTCAGTGTGTGGTTTACGCTGCATGTTATCGGCAGTGATACAAGGTGTGCTTGTCTTGAAAATTATCATTATTTATATTTCTAGGGATAAAAGCTCCAGGATTTCTTTCATAACCGTATCCCTAAAAAGGCTGTACCTTCCCTTTATTGTTGTGTACTAATTTGAGCCTCATTTATGTTTTCACTTTACTGGTTTAGGGATGGGAAATTTTTTCCCCGGATGGGAAGTTTTTATGTTACACATAGAGTAGTAACCCTTGGCAATATTTGTCATGAATACCTTTTCCGGTTCCTTTTTATTTTAGTTTTTCATTATGAAGGACTTTATGAGGTTGAATTTTTAAAATCTTTTTTGACTTCTTCTGTCGTTTTAAGATTTTACAGACTTGCATCCTTTGAGAGGTACAACAGCAGTTCGGCTTTTTATCTCCCCGTATTTCCTGTGGTTTAGTTAGAAGACCTGTCTTGGACCCATCTCGGTTTCTGTGGATCCACACGTCCTTCTCTTACCTGCAATGCTATGAGGGAAGGAGGGTCAAATCAGGAGCTTGCCTTATTCATAGAAACAGCCAGAATTCCTGTCTTATCTTCCTGTAATGTCTGCAAGTCTGTGTTTACTCATCTTTAAAGCTGGGATGAGAATAACAAATGTACAGAGAATTTTTTTTAATGCACTTAAGCCTTCTCTTAAGCACCGTTAAGAACCTCAGTTAGAAAGGTTTCAAATACCAAGGAGCTGTAACCTTTGATTAACATGTGCTCCATCATTTCTTGGATTTTTCTCTGTAGTTAGAGACCACATGGGATCTTGGCTATTTTCTGAAGCTAACCGCGACCCCGTGACCTGTGGACTTGGGGATGTGGGTTAAGAAAAGACTCTGGAAACTGCGGATGACCATCAGAAACAGGCAGTGTGTGAACCGGGACTGAGTACTCGGTGAGGATTTTGGGGACTAGATAAGAAAAATGACTTCAGGAAATAGAAGTCCTGGAGGCAGTGTGGATAGTAGATAAGAGACATGAATTTTGACAGAAAGACTTGTTGAACCGAATTTTGCCACTTACATATGTAACCTTGGGTAAGTCATTCAATCTCTCCAAACTCAGTTTCCTCGGTTATAAAATAGGGATAATATCGATGAGTTGTTTATAAGAAAAGGCATGTGAAATGCTCAACATGGTATCTGACCTGTGCCAAGAAATGCCAAGGAAGCTGTAGTCGGGATTGTTACCTGCATCAACGGCTCACACTTGTATGACATTTATGACCTATGGAGCCCTTTTAACATGCCGGTTCTCATCCGTGAACCTGAGTGCTTTGTGCAGGGTGGTTTTTCAAGTGTTCCACTGGCATTTGTAGTCTCAAGGGGTGGTCCCCTTTACTCACCTGTACAGCTTGTGCACACTCGGTTGGCATTTGTCACGCACTTCCACGCCAGTGTCTTACTATCTAAGTCAAATTCTAAAACCCCGAGCTAGTACAAAGCTTCTATCTTACTCGTCTGGGTTGTTCTACCAGAGCTGGGTCACGGAGTCCACACCCATGGCTCTTGGGGCTCCAGACCTACCACTGATGATGTAAGTGACCAGAGGCCAGTCAGTCTCTGGCTTGCCAAGGCCAGCCTTTCCTCATCTGTAAGACGGATAACAGATTTCTTGTGAGGATTACTTTAATCAGCCCACTGGAAAGGACTCCCTACAGCATATCACAGAGGTCGGTCTACGCTGTGCTGTGCGTAGATAGCACGAGAGTCGGTGCTTAGAAGGAGTATGTTTGCTCGACGCGGATTCTGATGGGGAGGCTGTATGTCTACCCAACTCTTACCTTGAGTATCAAGGTACGTTCATGTAAAAAGTGAAGATGGTGCTCTGGGGGCTGGTTGTCTTGCAGGGTGCTATGGAAGCTGATTAATACTGTGGGGCCTTTGAAATGTTTGCTTCTTGGTCGAAAAAGTGGTTCGTAGTTACACATAGGTGCTCAAACCGGGTTCAGTGCTTTAATCCTGCCTTGCTGAGCGAGTAAGCTTCATCTCTGATAATTACATATGGATTTTGGGTGTGTGATCTCTGCGGTCGCTCTGGAGGGCTGCACATGAGGCCTAACAGTCGGGGAACACGGGTACTGGCTAGCAGAATCAACTTTGTTTCCCCTCGAATTCCTTTTTCTGGTGGATCACTGGCATATTTCTGTGTGTCCTTGGTTTACGTTTTGTTGTTGTTTTCCCTTTCCAATAAGATTTTCAGACGTGACAATACTAAAATGTTGGCTGTGGTCAGTTCTAATAGGTAAGGCCCAAATTCTAGGTACCCGTTTCTCTCTCGAGTAAAAAATAAAGTCATGCTATGGAGGGGGGAAAAAAAAGCTAAATTATGTAATAAAAAAAAAATCCCTTTGTTCATTTTGGAAAATGGTACCTTTGTTAAGCCCCTAAGAGACAAATTTATCATATTCTGACAGTATCTGAATAGTCAAAGAGAGCATGATGTCTCAGTTTAGATTTATTTTTCCTGGCTCGGTTTTTATTCTGTAGGACTTGTATGTACATTTAGGAAGAGGCTGTTTCTCATAGGGAAGGGAAGGGCCAGGTGGACAGAGAAGGTGTCCTTGAGTGTATACAGTGCGATTGTACTTCAGGACGTTTCTGAGAAGAACCGCCAGTTTAGGGGCTTGGTTTGCTAATCATGGAGCGCGAGATGTGTTTTCACCGGGTCCATTCTGTCAACTTGTGTGTATTCCTTTGGGATACCGGGGGAGTTGGCTTTGGCTTAGGCGAGGTCCACAAGTGACAGCCGTCATTTCTCTCCTGAGAGGATGGAGATGACCAGCTGCTTTCATATGTAGTCACTGTTGGGGACTGGGGAGCAGGAGTCTTTGGCGTTCCCCTAAGTTAAGTTGGGGGGTGGCAAATTGAATGAAAAAGCAGAGAGGGAACTAGTTTTTTTAAAAAGCTGGGATACTAAGCTTTTCGTGGACTTTTAAATACAGAAGAAACTTGCACTAGGAACCTGGCATCCAAGAGTCTTTGATTTCATGAAGTCGGGAAACATGATGACCAGTTGCCAGTATTTTGGGTATGTTCCCTGAAAGTCCCCTCAGTCCTGTTGGCAGAGAGCGTTGAATGTGACCCTGAAGAAACCTTCTGAGAAGGTGGTAGTCAAGGCTCTCCCCTCCACACCGTTTCAAAAAAAGCATTTGGTAGCAGAAGAGAGCATCCCACGGGGGAGTTTTCTTAAACAATGAGATGTTAACTTACTGAAAGTTCTGTGTTTTTTGTTCGTTTGTTTTGTTTACAGTGTCCATGACTCTGCTAAATCTGTGCAAAGAGTAAAAAATGTGCCTCACACACAAACTGCAGCATCCCCAGTGCGGGTGCGTCGTCCTTCTCTAGGTGCTCCCAGACTCGGGCAGCGGGGAGGCTCATCCCGCGAGCTGGAAACCTACTTCCTGCCGCTTGTTTCTCTTCCTCGGGGTCCTTAGTAGCAAACCCCACGCCCCTCACCTTCCCCGGCAGTCCCAGTGTTCTAAGAGGGGCTCCACGTTCTATTAAAGCCAGGGCGGTTCTCCACAGGAAGGCTGGGTTTTAAATGAGACGTGTTCCGCCTCTTCTCGGCTGGTGTTTCATTGCCACCAGGATTTCTAATGCAGTAGCTCTGAGGCAGAGCTGGTGAGGACGCCAGCTTCGCTAATATTTAGAGTCATAAAATTCTGGATATTGGACAAGCTCTTAATTACTCTGAATCCGTCTTTGTCTTAATAAAAGTTGGATTGTACCCACTAAAACAAGATGGCTGTGTTGGCATTAATCTCCAAATGTAGGTTAATACCTTTTTAAAAGCTGTCTCTTAGACAAGAGACTTGAAAATTAATTTCCCATTTTCAGCCTACGATGAAGAGCTCTTGCACGTGTGGAGTTGAAGGGCTGCCATTTTCTGATGCTGTGGATTCCGGTGCCGGTGATAACTTTCTGTTCCGCTTTAGTTTTTTCCTTTTTCTTTTCTTTCTTTTTTTTTTTTGTAGGTAAAGAAAAAAGTCTTCTGGTGCTTTGGGGACTTGCATTTTTTTTTTTTTTTTTTAATTTGCTTCAGAGTCAATAGATGAAGGATTTGGGGGGGGCGGGGCGTATTTATTTATTTATTTATTTATTGAAATTTTGTCAGTGGAGTTTGAGTCGCTGGGGATGATAAGCCATTGCTGGAGAGATGTGGATTTTGTACATGTCGCTGCTACCAAGCTAGTTATTTTAACATGTTTTTATCCTGTAATGTCTGAGCACTTGTGTGTGGGGGGGGGGGTTCCCCGTAATGGTAGGTTTTTAACTTCTTCAAGTACAAGATGGAAACTTTTGCTCTTACTTTCTCTTTTTCTTCTTCTTCTTTTTTTTTTTCCCGGTCTCCAGAGTGTCTAGTGCTTTGTAACCACTTAGCACCACTAATTCCAGGATTCATTTCTGTGCTACAGATGGTCAATGAGATTATAAGGGCTCTGAAAAGATTTTTATATAAATTGAGGTCTTCTTAGTTGCAGGTCTCTGTGTGACACACGAATTTCTCTTCTGTGGTTTCGGTGCAGGAGTACCCAGTGTGCTTTATTACAGATTCTGCTCCAGTTGTCAGTGGGGCTTGGGACACAGGGAATTTGGGACACTGTAAGGAGGAGAAGTGGAAACCAATGTAATCTCAGGAAAGGGAACAAGTCATACGAATCTTCCTCCTGTTTTGTTAAAGCTACAGGTATTACAAGTCTCGTTTTCTTATATTTCAGTCGATTGATTTTATAATAGTAGATTTTTTTTTAAATTTATTTATTTGTCAGAGAGGGAGAGAGAGGGAGCACAGGCAGACAGAGTGGCAGGCAGAGGCAGAGGGAGAAGCAGGCTCCCCGCCGAGCAAGGAGCCCGATGCGGGACTCGATCCCAGGACGCTGGGATCATGACCTGAGCGGAAGGCAGTCGCTTAACCAACTGAGCCACCCAGGCGTCCCGCCGTCGATTGATTTTATAGACGTGACAAAATATTTATGTAAAAGAGAAGAGCACCGCATTTTTTAACAATACAGATTTCTAGGCATCTCCCCCTGGAAATTCTGATTCGGCAGGTCTGGGATACAGGTCCCAGAAATCTGATTGTAATGATCAGGGACATTGGGTATTCAGGAAATTCCCATTTCGTCCTCAAGAAGCTCCCGTTTTCCATGGACAATTTGTAGGATGTAATTTTCTTCCCCTTTGTCAAGTCTTTGACACAGTAGGATTTTGTGAGGGGATCTTCCAGTAGGTCCTTTTGCAAAAAACTTTATGGAGGACACCACTGCTAAAATAGACTCTTTAGTACTTTTTTGTTTTTAAAGATTTTTTTGAATTCGTTTGAGAGTGAATGAGAGAGCACAAGCCCGCAGGGGAAGAGGTGGGAGAGGGAGCCCGTGGTTTTTGGGTCTGTGTAACGGCAAATGGATGAAGAGGCAACTGGACGGGCAGGTCTGTCCTTGTGAGGAATGGAACTGGGGTGTCAGACCTGAGCACGAGGGGTGGACGGTCCCTGTGCTCTCCTCAGAGGCCTGCAGAGTCACACTGTGGAGGAGGGGGTCCCGCTTCCGGCGGTCCCAAGGAGCAGACCTGGGACTAGCAGGCGGACGTCGTGGGGGCTGAACACAAAGAAACAGGTGCAGGGCAGGGGGCCGGGGACTGGCAGCCTTCATGAGATGCTGCTTTTACCCCCTCATTATTTGTACCCGTGGAACTATTGCTTTCCCCCAAAGAACTCGGGTTCAGAAGAGCAGTAGGAGAAGCACGACGGAAGCCGACCGAGCCGCATGTGCGCATCGTGGCGGTCTCCTGCCCGGACCCTGCGGGCCCCTTCACTAGAAGCCCGGGACTCCCCAGGCTGCCTGCAGACAGCCCTGCAGCGTGGGCAGCCCCTCGCGTGGAGCCTGTGCTCCAGAAGGCCTGGGCTTAAGGACGTTGACTGCGGGAGACCTCCAGCCTCGGGGTCTGGCTCCCCGGACGGGGCTTCCTGAAAGGCTGGTCGAATGAGGAATCAGGAGGAAGTTTGTATCTCACATTCAGGGCGGACCGAGAAGATTTCTAAGGTCCTTTCTGACTTAGAAAGCCTGTGACGTCTGCTTCGAAGATTAGGTCTTAAATCTCCATGTGGATGACCCGTGTCAGAAATGGGTGAAGTTCTCCAGGCACAGCAGTCGGGGAACCTGCTGGCCGATGAGGTGACTTGGGCATTTCCTGTGATTTTCCAGTTCTGGTATGTTCCTGTTCTCCGAGAAGAATGAGAATTTGTTGCAGGTTTATGGCCTAGATTGGATATTTTGTGAAGCCTCTGAAGTGTTATCACCTCATCTTTCTCCTTGCCTGCTCTTATGCATGAGAAGCATTTGAATTATTTTAGCGAAGATGTAAATTTGCTTGTGTTACCCAGTGTCAGCTTAAAGCTGATTAGCATTTTGCATCACCTTTGCAGCTCCTAAGTCACGCACTCCCCTTCTCTGTGGGCCAGCCGTGAGCCAGCAAGGAAGCACCTGCTGCAGGCCCAGCCGCGTCTTGTCCTGTGGTTTAGAGAACACTCCAGGCTCTCCGAGCCCCTTTGTGCTTTGGTCTACGGAAAGCCTTCACCTCTATGGGAAACGAGTAGAGGTTCTTGGTGGGTTTTTCCCAGAGAGGTCCTGTGGGCGGTTCTGGACAGGGGAGGGCCTCAGACATGCAGGCCGTGGGCCTGGTCTCGCACAAGTACGGTTTGTGTGGCATGTTTGGTATGTAAAGAATCTTGGAGGCAGTTTTCAACATTAAAAAAAAAAAAAAGATTTCACCGAAAAATCCTGATTTGGGGTTATTCTTGGCAAGTCAGCAGGTCTGGCAGCACGAGACCATGCTCCATGCTGAGCTCCAACTAATGCTGAGAGATGGGGGCTAGAGAAGGTCCTGGCTTTCTGCTTCGCTGTAGAATCTGCCCTCCTCAGTTTTTCTGTGGGGTGAGCCAGCCCTCCTCGAGGTCCTGTGTTTTAGATGCTTGAATTTGATACCCTGCTGTACCCGACACTCCTTTTTTAGGCAGTCGTGACCATTTAACGTGATTGAATAACAAGAGGCTAACGTTTATGGAGCCATAATTAAGGTACAGTATGTTGTGCCACGTGCTTCTATGTGCTTGTTTACGTCGTCCTCAGAATTATCCCTAATTTTATAGATGAGGAAAATTAAGGTAAAGAGAGGTTAAAGAAAAAAAAGGAAACTTGCTCAAGGTCACGTATCTCCCATCGCTGGGCTGCTCGCACCCACACTCCTCCAGGAGCCGGGGCGTCGTTTAAGAAGCTCGGTGGCCGTGACGCCCTCCCTGAAGCCCCCAGCCTACCCCTCTGGGAAGCAGGGGTCCTGCTCAAGGCCCAGGCACTAGGGGGTATTTGAAAGGCCGGCCCTTGTAAGGTGCCTGTTGATTTTCTTCCCCCTGTTGTTTCCATCATTCGTCCTGTTGTTGTAGGATGCTTATTTGTCATGTATAAGAGCCTTGTTACAGTGAACCCAAACAAGTCATTGACATTTAAAATTAAATTGCAACAGGTATTGTCGATAGCTTAACCGCTCATTGACAGCACATCTCTAATTACATTGAGAGAACATCCTAACTGGGTATGTTCTGCCAAATCAGATTGGAAACATTGGCTCTCTACCAGCAAGTCCGCTTTGACTTGCAAGAAGTTTGGAAATCCACACATCCCTCACCAATCTCAAAATACTAGGTTTATGGAAATGAGTGATTTTTTTTTTTTTTTTCCCTGAGGATCCTTGTAGCAAAGGGTAATTCTGGCCTCTCCACCGTCTACTGAGCCAGGAGGGGGAAGCTATGGCTTTGAAAGGGAGAGAGACCTACAGATTTGGAATGGGGTCAGTTTCCTTGCAGGGGAGGGGTGACTTTTAGGCTCTTTGTCTCTATATCTGAGCGACACTCTTAGATCCAGCTTTTTTCTTTCCCTTCTTCCTCCTCCTCCTCCTCCATTTCACCACCTTCTCCTGCTCTCCCCTTCACATATGGAAGGAGAGGAAGGGAGATGGGGAGGGAGGTGGTAGGAATGGGAGAGGGAAGAGCTCACAAACATGCTGTTAGGCAGTATTTTATAGTGCTCTGTGAGAATTCATTCGAGTTCCACAGTAACCCCAAGGGACAGGTATGCTGCAGGTAAAGAAACTGAGGCACAGAGGGCGTAAAACATTTGTTCAGACTGATGTGGTTGGTCTGCTTTTCTGAGAGCTCAAAAGTTGGCTGCCCTGAGGCCTTGAGGTTCCATCCGGAGGCTGATGTTGCTCGTGCTCTTAGGGTAAACATTTGTTTACCCTAAGCCTGTGTGTCTCTGGACTCTAGGAGTCCCTCAGGAGGCCTTGCAAAGAGCGGTTTGGTTGGCAAGGCCATTAAGTATGCTGGGTACTATGCTGAGCCCCGGGAGCGAGGGAAGGAATGGAACCCAGTCCTTGCCTGTGTGATACGTGCTTATTGGTTTGTGGCAGGCATGATTGACGCCGGAATCAAAATGACTTAGAGCCGCTTCCCTCGAGGAGCACTACTCTAAAGGTTCTTTTCCTCTTTGTTGCCCTAGGTCTCTTGTGAATAGGATTTAGCTGTGATTCAGCTGCTGCTGTTCTTTTGGTAATCAGTGTGGAGGAGGGAGACGAGGGCTGCTATTAATGGCTTCTTACTTTGCATTCTCCTAATCAGATATCCTGCAGTCATTAATGTGCGTGCAAGATGCTCTCTGGTGTCCCTGGGTGGTTTGGTAGGTGCGCTGGACTGTTAAGCTCTCTAAGATGGAACGTGTTATTAGGTTCTGGCCTGGGGGTGTTGGATGGGTGAAGGTTGTTAAAATGCATCAAGTGAAAGCAGATTGGTATAAAACCAAGTTTCTGCTCTTGGATTGGGGGTGTGTATGTGAGCCCGTGGGGCAACATCCTACCAACTTCACCTCTCTCCTCCCGCCCTGAACACCTTGTCTTGCTAATTCCCTTCAGATACTAAAAGTAGAAAAACAGAGCTATTTACTAGGCAACTAAATGCAAATTCTCTCCCCCATTAGTTTTAATTAGGATGAAATCATACATTTAAATAACCACTTCTGTTACTAATAACTGAACTTCTGATTCACTCTGAACCCAGGAAAATGCTTCTTGTGTGGACTGCCCACCTCCGAGTCATTCCACACCTGCACATCGACACAGCCAGGTTCCTGATGGAGATGCACATGTGTGGGGCTTCCGAGTGTCACTGGTGTGGAGAATCCTGGCTGTAGAGCTTTCTTACTCTACGTTGGGTCGGACAGGATAGCCCATCTAAAAAGTAAAGAGTTTGCAAGATCCGACAAAACAAATAACCCAAACAATAACCCAAAACCTTTAAGCCAGCTTCTACCTGGTCTTTATCTTACTATTTCTTTAAGTGCGTCAGGGGCTACATTTCTTTAATCCTGCATCCATCCCTTCCACCTGAACAAATGTTCTTATCAACCACGTGATGTCAGCACAGTTGGAGATAAGCATTTGTGTCAAAGAACTGGATCTTTGAGGCTTTTGCTGATTCTTTAGTATTTACTTGATAGAGTGAATGTGGCCTGTTGTGAGAGCCTGTGGATGCCGCAGTGCTGTGTGGCATGGTGGCTGGTGTGTGTGTGTAGGGGCGGGCTGGACCTGCTCTTCGGAGGTCAGAAACAAATAAGCAGCTTCAGTCCCTCCGTGGCATAACCAGCCCGTGAGTTCGCCGAGCTCCCGGATGTCTTCGTGGCTAGGAAGGCTGCGTAACGTCTGAGACGACCTTTAATGGGCCAGTGAGGTGGGAGCAAAATCGACAGGAGACCTCGTTTAGAGCAACCTGAACGGTGCCCGAGACACCACTACCTGCCTTTTCTTGGCCCTGGGGAGGTGTGGCTGGCCCTGCTGGCTTCCTCCAGGAATGGGAATTGTGCCCGACACCAGCCAGACGAGACCAGCTGCTGCTTGGATGTTCTGTGGACATGATTGGCTGTAGCTTTTGATCAGGACAGTTTCTAATGAAGTCCGACCGGCATCACTTAGACAGGAATGAATGACAGCTGATGCGCATGATTTTTCTTGATTGGCAGCATTTGGAGCTCGTCACCAGAGGAGGCGGGCGAGAGAAACCGGCTCTGACTGACAAGTGCTTATCTTTATTTAAGCTACTTCGGAGGCCCTGCCGTTGAAATTTTAGGCAACTGAAAGAAAGGCAGGCACAATTGTGAACATAATTGAAGATTCTTGACAAAAACAGAGTTGAAGCAAAAATGTGTTCAGTGGGGGAATGATGCAAAGAGTCTGCGTGTGCGGTCACCACGGCTCCCGGGGTGTGCGGAGGGGAGGGCCTCTTGCATGCAGACCATTGATGTTTAGCCAGAATTAAAAACAGTGATGGGCTTGGCTAGTTCCAGCTACAGAGGATTCTAAGTCTAGTGACCGTGTCTTTGACTTGCCAACCTGCTTGGAAAGGTTTCTGGCTCAGAGGCCAGAAAGAGTCCGGGGTGTGAGTGTGGCTTCTGGTGGTGGTTTCTCATCTCTGTGATCCACTGAGGACCTGAATCTTGCTTCCAGGTGCTGTGAGAAGAGAGGAGCTCAGGCCCGTTTCAGAAGGGCTCAGTTTTGGTTCCCTGAGAACTAACAGTCTGCGGCGCACCAGCGGTGGCTTACGCGTGGCCTGGGGTTCTCGGCCTGTCCTGGAACCACAGTTTTCCCCTTGTTCTTCTCATTCCACTTTACTCCCCCTCCCCCCACATTTGGTTTTGAGGATGTACATTGTATTCTTTGGGTAGTAACCCTTGAAATGAAACTGGGTAGACTTTAAGTCTGAGTCAGTCCATTTTAACCCCTTGGGAGATGCCCGTGACCTGGCTTCAAGTCTGACACCTCCCTCCCTGCAACCAAGTCCATTGTTTTAGTTTTGCCCTTTTGTAAACACACAAATGAGACTTTATTATCCTTTCTACAGATGGTACTTTAGATTTGCCTTTATGTTTACCAATTTCTTTGTTTACAATTCATTTAATTTCTTTAATGAATGTGTATTAGTAAATGTCTTTTTAAATTTATCTGTCTTTATTTTGCCTTTCATTTCGAAAGATAGTTTGGCCCTCTATGATTCTAGGTAGAAAGTTGTTTTTTTTCTTTCCACCTTTTTAAACTGCTATGGGGGTGACTTGCATTCGTACCTAGAGCACCTTACTGCTATGCTGGGCGTGTTTGCTCATTAAGTAACTTTGGCCATTACACGCTCAGAAAAATAGTGCAACAGTTGGAGACAGTTTAGGTTTAGTTTGATGTCCATACTTTTGTTGCTTTTTCCGTTATTTCCTTGAAACATTGATTTCACTGAGGTTGGGATGGGAGTGAATGTACACAACGTTACTAGCTTTGAAGATAACCCAGACTTTGATTCAACTGTGGGCTCTATCCCTTGTTGTATATGCCCTTTGCAGGTTATCTGACCTGAGACTTGGTTTCTTCACGAATAAAATGGTTAACATAATGCTGGTTCTCAGGGTTGCTGGTTGGATGAAAATACTTTTAAAAACTCAGTAAAGCCTCACATGGTAGGTAGTTAATTCTGCCAATTATGTGCTGCCTTTTACAAGGTTTTGTGTTTTTTTTTAAGATTTTATGTATTTATATGTCAGAGATCACAAGTAGGCAGAGAGAGAGGAGGAAGCAGGCTTCCCGCTGAGCAGAGAGCCCGATGCGGGGCTCGATCCCAGGACCCTGGGATCATGACCTGAGCCGAAGGCAGAGGCTTTAACCCACTGAGCCACCCAGGCGTCCTGTGTGTTGCCTTTAATGACTTACGTACAGATGTTATCAACTTTCCTTTCTCTGCTCTGGTGTCTCTGTCTTCATTTGTTCTCCAAATGCATGAGAAGAAGGAGCGAGTATCTGCTGTGTCACTTACCTTGTCCTCTGCCAACGGGGAAGGTGGCTCTGGCTTGGAGGTGGCACTTTTATCTTTGTCTTTAGGTGGGAAAACAGCTTTCCAGGCTTAGTACTTTGCTACCTGTAAGACTGTTTCACTGATCTAGTGTTTTCTTCTGGCTTTGAGCAACGTACTCGACGCTCACAGCCTCTGTAACATGGAAATAATAATACCTTCCTCACGGGGTTGTTGTGAGGGTTAGATGAGTTGATGCATGTAAAGATCTTAAGTGCCTGGCACAAAGGAATTGGCCAGTACTTTCTTTCTCATCATTGTTAATAAGCAGGGCTGCCCTCTGGCTCCTGGAATGAAAAATGTGTTGTTTGCTAATGGCTTTGTCCTTTACCTGTTTAATGCCCTGTGCCTGTGTATTAAGCTTCCCCATATCACTTACCTCATTTGTTGCTTAATAACACTCATGGTTAGGGAGGACATGCATTTTTTCAACCTTATTTTACATGCAATAAAATGCCTCCATTTTAAGTATACAGCAGTTCTGTGAGTGTAGAACTGTAATTACCACCATCATCAAGATTAGAACATTTCTGTCACCCCCCAAATTCCCTGGTCTCTTTCCCAGTCAATGCCCCATTCTTACACCTGGCCCCGGGCAACCACGAATCTGCTTCCTATCACCGTAGAGCAGTTTCTCTGTTTTAGAATTTTGCTGAAAGAGAATTATATATCACGTCCTCTTTTATGCCTGGCTTCTCTCCCTCGGCATGGTTATCTTGAGGTTGATCCGTGTTGTCAGGAGTCTGGTCCCTGTCGTTGCCGCGTGCTGTCCTACCATGTGCATGTCCTACAGTGTGTTTGATCCTTCTCCTGTTGATGGAATTTTGGATTATTCTCAGTTTATGGCTATTATGAATAAAGCTGCTATGAACATTTACATACTGTTCATTTTATAGCTATGTTTTCATCTCTCTTAAGTAAATACCTGGGAGTAGAGTTTATTGATGGTGGGGGCCTGGAGAGAGAGAGTCGACCAAGGTCATACGGCAAGACACCACACCTGGATGAGCGTGGGATGATTCATCTCCCGACTTCCCTTCAGAATCCATTAGACCAGTGATTTTCACACTTTCAGAGCACGAGAATTCTTTGACACAACCCGTCGCTCCTTGCCCCCCACCCCCATAAAATACAAAAAAAGACTAAAACAGTGTAAACAGGCTCCTCAGAAGCTCCCGGGTCTCTTCTTGGCTTTGCCCGTTGAACACGCATGGTCTTCCACGGAACATCCTTTGCAAAGGGCTGTGCTGCCTTCGGCTACCTGGACAGCGGTGTTGTGGGCCCCCTGAGGCCTACTTCTTAAACCTCTCTGCTCCTTCGTCCCGTACCTGGGTTGTTGGAGAAGAAAGCATTGAGCCATTCACCTTGACATTTCAGAGTTCCCGCCGAGAAGCCACTCTTACTCTTTATACAAAACTGACACGAGAGCCACACGCGTCTGCAGTGCGTGGTTCAGGCTGTACAGCTTGTGGCACTAGTGACGTCACCACGATGCTGTTGCTTTCGGCCCCCGTGGGTCACGTGTCTCCTCGATGCAAGGGCTCTTCAGGGAATGGAGGGCCGCGGAGGGATGTTCAGACTCTTAGGCTGTTTACCTTTGTCACCTGTTCCATTTACAGACGGAGTGGAGGCTCCATTGCCCTCTTCTGGAGCAGCGAATCTTATCTCATGTTATCGGAGCCCAGGTTATGAAATTTGAAACGCCCTTTGCCTGCCGTGCACCGCTACAACCGCATCAGAGCATTGTAATCAACTTGCTTTCATTGAAGTGTACAATTTTTCTTCTCATTACTCTGCAAGCTCTCAAGTTTACAGACACGATCTCCTTGGCTAGACTAATATTACTTGGTCATTCTTGCATGCAAATTTAAAATTTAATATCTTGCTGCAGGTCTGTTGAGTTTTATGCAAATTCCAATATAGATTATATTTTGGAGCTGTAAATTAGAAACTACATTCGGGGGAAGTAATATTTGTGTGGGCTTAGAAAAAGTAATCTTGCCGTTTGCATGGTACATGACATTTCTTCCAGAGACATAGGATTTTAAGTATTCTGTGTAGATTTGGAAGTTGTGTTGCCCTGGTGTGTTCCTGGAAATAATAAGACAAAAACAACGTCAGTTAGTGCACCAGCATTAACGTTGGCTGTCCGCGATTAAAGGGGTTCTTCGATTTAGTCATTCACTGAGCTTAGCTTCTGGATCCTTGGTAGTACCTGTCTCTCCTGCTTGTTGTGATGGCAGCAAACAAAATAGTCCCTGCCTTCGTGGGACTTACCTTCTACTTGGAGGGAGCAAGAAGCTACTAGCAGATAAATGAGTGACTGTTGGGTGCATCCGATGGTAATGCATCCAATGGAGAAAAATGCAGGCTTTAGGAGTGTGTGTGCCCTGGGATGGAAGCATGGGGTTAGGGAAGGGCTCTCTAAAGTGACGTGTAAGTGTCTTCAGTGGGTACCACTTGACATGTCTGACGAGCAGCAAGGATTCCAACGTGGCCGATGCAGAGTGGGAGGTGGGAGGGGGACAGACAGAAGAAGAATCCGGGGAGAGACTGGCAGCAGGATGAGGCTGGATGGTGTCCGGCCTCGTAGGCACTATGGGGACTCTGGCTTTTTCTGAGGGAGGGGGAGCCCTAATGGGCGTGTATTAAGTAGACTCTGACTTCTACATTGGGAATGGAGTTTATGGGGTAAACACACATTTTCAGATGATGGAGGTGGGACACCAGTTCCAACCATTGTTAAGGCTGTGCCTTAGGAGCTGACGGAAGAGGGCTGGTGGTCGAAAAGAAGCTAGAGCTGGACAGCGGAGCCTGGCATTATTGGCAGTTTTGTGTTTGGGCTTCCTCTAGATTCTTTGTGCCAGAAACTTGTGATGTATTATTGGGGCCCTGCAGTCTCTGTTAAGGTCTTCTGGGTCACTGAGACGCACTTGTTAAAACAGGGAGAGCTTGGCCCCACCCCCAGAGCTTCTGATTTAGGAGGTGAGAGGCCGGGCCCAGGAATTTGCATTCTTTGTATCTTCCTGTTCCCAGGTGAGGCCAGTGCTGCTAGTTCCAGGTCAAGGCCCACACCTTGAGACCCATTGCTCTAGTGAACGGGAGCTGAGCCCGGTATCTGCAAAGTCAACTTCCTGTACTCATGAGCCAAGCCAGAAGCCTTGGCTCTGAGCCACACTTGCCTGGGCTTGAATCCCAACTGTGCCATTGTGTTACGACCTTGGACGGAGCATTTAGAATTGTGCCTTGCACATAGTAAGTTCTCCATAACGGCTGGCTATTGTAATACGGTATATAAGTGTAAAATGATGTGATGTAAATAAAACATAAAAAATTTGCTGACCGTAAGCTCTGGACTGTGGGCATTATACACACGGTCTTGTTTTGTGTTCAGGATGACCTGCAAGGTGTAACCAGTTCTGTTGGGGAAGTGCATAGGGGAGTTGCTTACTCAAAATAATGCAACTTGTAAGTGCCAAATGGATTTAAGTTCAAGGCGTCTCTGGCTTCTAAGCTGAGACATACCACAGTGTGTGCTGCCTTGCAGTAGTAGGTTGGCTCTTACAGATTGAGGTCCGAGCTGGGAGGCCTGCCATTCAATGTGTGTGTGTGTGTGAGAGAGAGAGAGGAACAGAGGAGGAAGTGAGAGAATTTGGCGAAGTCTCTGTTAGGCCACTTTTTCCATCTGTAAAATGGAGACAAAGCAGACTTTACAGGGTTTCTGTATTACATAGAGTATTGGACTGTTTAGCATTGTTGTTTTTTGTCTTAATTAAAAAGATTTCAAAGCAAAATCCAATGTAAATAGAATGTATCTTGGCATTTTTCTTTATTGTTCCTTGTAAGAATTGGCTTTTCTTCTGTCTTCCTCTTTCTTTCTTCTAGAAGAATTGACTTTTCTTACTATGAAATTTGAGTTATTGAATGGCGGACAGGGTTCTTGTCAACAAGAAGAGATCATGTTCCCTTCAAAACCAGCCTTGTCTGCTTGGGGTTTTAGATTCCTTATCTCAGGAAAGTTCTCTCTCTCTCTCTCTCTCACACACACACACACTTATCTCAGGAAGGTTCACACACTTTCCTAGATAAGGCATCTGCACAGAGGAATAAAGTCGGTGGGAAGGTAGATATGTGGGGAGAACCTCTAATTTTTTAAAAGGCTAGTGTAGTCTGGTGGTTTGCAAAAGTTAAAAGTCACATGAAAGATAGACTGTTAATCATTACTATTGTCATAAAAATCTCAGTTACCCATGGATCAGATGTGTGACAGACGTCATGTTTTGAAAACCTGGTTATAAAATTTGGAAAAGCCATAGATGGACGAAGCTTTAACAAAGCCCTGGAACTTTATTCCTCCTCCTCCTCTGTGCTGGCAGGGACTGGTGAGGCCCCCCTTGGTGCCTTCTTTACCCAATCACCTGCACAGGCGTGGAAGGAGACTCTGGATCCTGGGTGATAGGTACACAACTACCAGGAGTGCTAGGTGACTGCAGGGCGAGGGGACATAATAGCTATTGAAAGAAAGACTGGGATTTGGGCCAAACAGGCGGCCCCAGCTGTCCTGGGAGTCCCCAAGGACAACACTGTATGTAGAGTAAGTCAGGTTCTTAGAGAAAATCGTGTCATTGAAAACAGCAGGCTTGTTCTTGGTGCCTTCTGAGGAGTAGAGGGGAAAGGTGAGCACATCAGAGAGTTCTTGTCTCAAGTTTAGTTTTACTAAAACAATTCGCTTATGGAGAAGTTTAAGTTATTGGGGAAAAAAATCACCAATATGCCTCAGTACCTTGTTCCTTAGTGATGTGATCGTGTGACTAGGGAGGACGTGGGGTGAGGTGGGAAGAGTGTGGGCCTTGGTGACAGATACTGACTAGAAGCAGGGTCCCCGCGGATGTGTCTGAGCCCCCGTCTCCACACCCGCACACTGGGAATGCTGTCTGAAGAGTTGCTTGCCGGGACGAATGAAACGGCGGATGCAGGTTCGCGCGCTGGGCTGAATACGTAGTGGCGAGGCTTGTGGAGTCCGTTTCCGCTTTACCCACTTACATTCCTAAGAAGCCACTGTGCCCCCTTCCTTTAAGCAGTTGTAAGAGACCTAAGTCACACACAATCCACCCGTTTAAAGTGTGCGGATCAGGGCCGCCTGGGTGGCTCAGGTCATGATCCCAGGGTCCTGGGATTGAGCCCCACATCAGGGTCCCTGCTCAGCGGGGAGCCTGCTTCTCCCCCCATCCCTACACCCCCCCACTTGTGATCCCTCTCGCTGTATCTCTCTCTGTCAAATAAGTAAATAAAATCTTTAAAAAAAAGTGTGTAGGGGCACCTGGGTGGCTCAGTGGGTTAAGCCTCTGCCTTTGGCTGAGGTCATGATCCCAGGGTCCTGGGATCGAGCCCCGCATCGGGCTCTCTGCTCAGCAGGGAGCCTGCTTCCTCCTCTCTCTCTGCCTACTTGTGATCTCCGTCTGTCAAATAATAAATAAAATCTTAAAAAAAAAGGGTGCAATTCAGTGGCTTTAGTGTATTTCCCCAAGTATGTGCAGCCCTCACCACGTTAGAACATTCTCAGCCCCACGCCCTTCCCCAGAGTTCTTCCTCTCCCCCCTCCTTTTGGTTGTAGCCAGTTTTGCTGTTGTGGATCATGTGATGGAAATTCTTTAAATTTCTCTGTAAATAGCCAGTGTAGCCCCCCGCCCCCCCAAAGTACTCGTTTCTTCCAGCATCGAAGCAGCTGCTGTGACCCACGCCAGGGCTCGCCATTTTGCACTTTGCGGCCGTTTGTATGGCAACTTTATTCAAAACCACTCCTCACTGCCTGCATTATTTGTCTTATACAAAAACAGTTCTCCCTGGCTTGCGGCTCCTCGGCTGCCATGTTGACAAATGTTGCTTCTGGTGAAACACACAAAAATAAATAACAGCAAGGCAGAGGGGAGCACAGAGCTAAGTGGATTCATTTTGCTTCTTGAGTGCCATTCTCATTTGTTGAGAAAACCACCCTGGCATTCCGGGCCGGAGCGGAGGAGGCAGGAGAGGCCCACATCCAAGTCTCCGAACCGGGCTGTCTGGCAGGGCCTGGGTGCAGAGGAGTTGACCAGGGAGCTGAACCCGTGCAGATATTCTAGGTGGGACAGGAACCCCCATGTGTGTAGCCTCTGTAGGACACTAGGTGCATTCGCGTGTTTCCTCACTCTGTTCACGATGAGGCTCAAATTGAAGACTGGCTGACACAGAAGTAAACGCCTGCGTTGTTTGTGTGCGACTGCGTGGAGCAGTGGGCGGGGAGCTGCCGGGACCCGAGGTGCAGGCTCCTGGGGCTCCCGGTGTTCAGACCGGAGGTGGGTCTGACCCAAGTGAGAGGGCACAGGGCCTGTGACGACTGTCAGTTGGCGATCGTGAGCCCCGAGCTTCCTACCAGCATCATCGCACGGGGCAGTCTGCACAGGCCGCGGGTCCTCTCTCCACTGTGTGGATCAGGGAGGACAGATGTTGGGGAGTTGTGGTGCTCACGTGTCAAGGGTCACCCAGACGTTAGAGGGTGGGCCGAGATAGAAACCGGATGCTTCTGGTCCTCAGAACCTGCTCCTGTGCCCCCGTAACGCACAGGACGGGAGGAGCACTGGGAAACGAGACGCAGGGACGCAGGCAAGTAGCCCAGGCAAAACTTTTGTCTAGAAAAATGAGTCGCACGTCGTTTTTGAAGGTTTACTAACTAAAAATCACCAGACAAACGGAAAGTGATTCTCAGGCACACGTGACGTTTTCTTGGAGGGCGGTGGGTGCAAAGTTGGAGGGTTCGTCTGAACCTCGGGCCTTGACTCATTCGTGGGCGAACCCGCAGCGCTGGTTCTCGGCGTCCGGACTTTTCTAGAGACAGAGAGATCGCACAGGCGCTTGCTCAGTCTGCCGCACCTGCGCTGCCGCGTGCCGTCTCGAAGAGGTGCGGTTTAGGTTTAGGAGAACAGAGTCTGAACCCAGACCTCCGGGTTGAACCCTGCGTCCACCACTTAGCGGCTGGGTGCGACCTCGGACCTCACTTGCTAGCCTTCCTGTGTCTCACTTACCTTGTTTCAAGAATGGTGACGTAGAACTTCTCTATCTAATGGAGTTGCAGAGATTAAATGTGTTGTTTAAAACACCGTTTTTGTTCCAGCGCCCCACGGGGAGGAAGTCCTCACTGGAAGTTAAATATTACTGTGTCTGTGATCAGCACAGGGGCTGGCTGGCCTCATTACCTCTCTGGCCCTTTCTTCAATTGTGTGCCCCAGTTCCTCGTCCCCCGACGCTCAGACAGGGCCCCAGAGCTGGCTAAGGAGCCCTTTCTCTGAGTTTCGCGGGGGTGGCCCTGGCGCTCGGAGTGTGTTCTCCAGCAGGAGTGGGATGCTTGACGGCTGAGAGAGCGAGCAGGCCGGGGTGGGCCCTGCTCTCTGCAGAGGTGTCCCGTCTCCCGGGGGGAGGAAGCATGGCGCGGCAGAACACTGCTTCGGCTTGCCCACGCTTCCTGCTGTGCAGATGGGGCCCGGAGTCTCTCCGGGCCCCTTGGCATGGACCTGAGCCAAGGCTGTCGCTGGCTGAGCCAGGAATAATACAGGAATTAGTCTTTTTCTTCTTTATACTAAGCAGTAATCAATCTACAGCTAACTCTGTCTCTAATTTCTGAACCAGATGCCGTGAATAACTGTCCCTGAATGTGTTTGCCAATAAAGGATACGTTTAAGGCTTTTAATCAATGCTGCTTACACTCCATATTTAAGGTCAGAATCTTGTGTGAGACTTATTTTGATCAGGATAATTGTTGGGTTAAAAAATGGGTTTTTGAAAATGTGACACTCGTGGGTAACTATAGGGAATTAATCTTTGAGAGGATGGAAAATTGTCAATGCCATAAGAGTTCTTTTGCTCTCTAGTCCTTCAGGTCACTTACTGAAAAATACGACTTTTAGGAGGAAAGCATCCTTTATCAATGGGAAAAGAGCTAAGAGACTGATAGAAATTTCTCAGGATCACTGATGGAGGGGCACAGGGGAAATTGGAAATGGAGTGGAGCGTTTTGGATCTGCGGTATGCTGCAGGCTGGAGCTACAGCTGCTGTGTGTGTTTCAGGGGATACTAATGTATAATTGTGTGTCTGCACGGTACCTTTCTCACGCTTCGTGACCAAAGATTATGTATCACCCACAGTTTAGAAGTATCTGGAGTTGGGGCACCTGGGTGGCTCAGTGGGTTAAGCCTCTGCCTTCGGCTCAGGTCATGATCTCAGGGTCCTGGGATCGAGCCCCGCATAGGGCTCTCTGCTCAGCGGGGAGCCTGCTTCCTCCTCTCTCTCTGCCTGCCTCTCTGCCTACCTGTGATCTCTGTCAAATAAATAAATAAAATCTTAAAAAAAGGAAGTATCCGGAGTTGATGGGGCACCCGTTGACTCAGTCAGTACAGCTTAAAACTCTTGGGGTTGTAAGTTCAATCCCCGTGTTTGGGGTAGTTTCCTTAAAAAAAAAAAAATTAAAAAATATCTAGGGTTTAGATATTGGCTCCATTGAATGGCGTAGGGCAAGTTAGCCTCACTTTTTATCTTCCAAGATGGGGTTGGTCATTGCTGCCTTACGACTGGGAAAATTTAGTGTGATCATGTGACGGGAGGTTGTGCGGCACAGTGCCTGGGACGCAGGAAATGCTGCAAGGGGGAGTTTCCTCCCACGTCTTCGCAGGGACTGCCTCGCTCGCTCTCCTGCGTTCTGTGTGTGGAGCATCTGGATGGAACGCGGACAGTTTCGTACCTTGTGCCAGTGAGTTGGAAATTGTTCCTGTTGACCTGTGTTTTGCTTGTTTGTTGTTGTGCTCAGGGAGAGGGATCAGAGCCGTGATTCAGGAAGCCGCCACGCTCTAGAGTCTCAGCCATTCTCCTGCTGGGGGCTCCTTGGCCGGACCGTTCGGAGTGCGCGAGCCTTGGTGGGCCCAGGGAGGAACGAGCGGTGCTCCTTCAGCTATGGGGGCATCAGCTTGTTTTCTAAAGCTGTTTCCTCCGCCAGAAAACGGGGATGCCGGTAACTTGGGTGCTGTGAGGGCTCGATACGGTGGTGTTTGTGGAAGGCCCCCGTGAGGAGCGGGGACCCCAGAGCCGTGGGGCGGTGTTTGCATCGCTGTGAGCCGGCAGCAGTGTTTATCCCAAAGTCCGTTGTGGTGTTTTGCCAGAAGTTAAGGCCCAGGAAATGCTAGAGGAGGGAGGGAGGGTTTGCCTCCACTCCAGAGCCGGTGGGGCGTCATCCAGGAGGCCGGGCAGCCGGGCTCCCGGGGTTTCTGCAGAGCCGGCCGGCGTCCCCGCGCTCAGGCTCTCGGACCTGCAGGCCGGGCGTGGGGACGGCAAGCGAGCTGGTGGCGAGCCTTTGCGTGCCCCAGACTGGTTTCTGCTGTCCACCTGCCGCCCAACAGGGCCTTGTTCTTCCTTTGCCTCAGCTGTGACATCCTTCCCGGTGACCTTTTGGAAGACAGAGTTGGGTCTGTCTGGCTTCCTGCCGCCTGCTGCGCTGTTGCACGCAGAGCTCCCTTGTGCTGCTCTTCCTCCCTGGGTAACTTCCTGGGGACTAAAGCAGAAGAGGAGGCTTGGGGGTGCCGGGGTGGCTCCGGTGGTTGAGTGGACGGGCGACTGACTCTGGGTCTTGGCTTGGGTCATGATCTCAGGGTCCTGGGACTGAGTCCTGTGTGGGGGCCGTGCTCAGCGGAGCGCCTGCTTGGGGAGTCACTCTCCCTCTCCCTCTGCCTCTTCCCCCCACTCTCACGGGCGAGCTCTCTCTCTCTCTTTTAAATGAAAAAAAAAAAAAAAATCTAAAAAAAAAAAAAAAAGAGGTTGTGGAAAGACAGAATGCCAAGCGCCTCCGTCCATGGCCGTCCAAGCCCTAGCTCGGTGTGGGCAGAGAAGGGCGGGGACAGCAGGTGGCACGTGCAGAGGCCCCGGGAGGTGGTGGCGAGCATGGGACGGTGGGAGGAGCAGCGAAGGATGGTTGCAGGAGGTGGGGGTGCAAGTCAGTCAGTGCCTGGTAGGGAAAGGTCTTTTCTACCTCTATGAGGCTGTTGAGGCTTTTGACTTTAGCTCTGTCGGGTGTAGGGATTTGTTGGAGAATGTTAAGTAGCAGGGGATAGTGTGAGAGATGCGTTTTCAAAGGTCACACTTACTCACAGCAAGATGGATGATGAAGGACGGGCGGTGATGGGACTGGGAATGAGAACACGGAAGCTGCAGCGTCTCGGGCGGGAGACCGTGTGGGGCTCCTCCAGGGCACGGCCAGTGTTGAGTGGCAAGAAGTTGCAAAAGGTTTTGTAGGCGTAAAGGAACCTGACCTTCGAGTGCCTGCTTTGTGCCAGGAACTTTAAGTACTCCGCATACGTGAGCGCATCTGACTCTCACAACAGCAACGGGGGGAAGGTGGTATCTTTTGCCATTTTGCAAATACAGAGAGTGACGTTTATAGGATATGTCGCTTGCCTGAAGTCCCTGGCCACTGAGAAGTTGTAGGTCAGGATTTAAATTTGATTCCATCAGACCCCACATCTTCTCTTCCCGTCACACCTCCCTGTGGTCCCCAGGACACAGCCCTCATGTAGTGGTTTTGCATTAGCAAATAATTTTGCAAGGACTAGTCTATTAATAGTGATCTCTTTCAACATTCCCATGAGACGAGGGAACACGATTAATTGTTCAGCTGAGAGATTAGAGACCTAGGGAGGTTAAGTGACTTGACAAGGTCCCTCGTCAAGTGGATTGTGGGAGGCGGGCAGAGGTGAGGTTTGGGGCAGACCGTTTTGAGACGGTAGTCTTACAGAAAAGAAGAATTTGCCACCCGCATCTTATAAATCCAGTCTTCTAGGTGCTGGATTAGGGAAGTGATAGCAGAGATGGTGTGCAGGGCAAGTGCCCAAGGCTGAGATGGGGCATGGAGGGTTGTGGTATCTTGGGGTGACTCTGTAATCTCTCTCCTGATGCGTGACCTTTGATTAAAACAACACTCACCCCCATGAAAAACTAATGATCTTCATCAAGCACGGAGATTGGACTCAGGGTGGGGAAGCTGGTCTCTGAAGAAGATGTCCCCAGTAAATGATTTCCTTTGCCGTAAGAATTGTCTTGCTTCGCTAAATAATTACAAGAGTTCTCACTTGAACCCGGGCTGCTTTTTTCTATTTGATTTTATGAGTTTTATGGTATTATTTGTTGCCATGGGGACCTTTGGGGTGATACAAAGAGCAACATTATGATGAGAACCATGGGAAGTCCTTGCTAAGGATACTGTTGTCCCTATTGCTTGTCTGTCTCGTGATTATTAATACCGGTTCGTCTGTTTTGAGGGGTGGATGCCCTGGGTATAGTGGGTCTTGGGAGTGAGTCTAGAGCTTTGCCTTTTACTTGGTGGGCACTCTGGGCATGTGGGATCAAAAAATAGATCACTGGGCATCTTGTGACAGGAGTTGGAGGGATGACATTTGGGAAGGGGGAGTGAAAGCTGGGGGTCAGGTCAGAGAGATGCTGAACAAAAACCTGACTGATCTGTTTCACTAATAGTTGTCCCTGTGCCCCACGCACCCTCGTGATTTAACCCGGCCTTGCCGACAGAGACCGTGCATTGGCCAGCCCCCGGCCGGCTACAGCTTTCTCTCCACTGGTGGTGGAGTCAGGGTAACTGGCTCGCGTGGATGCGTGCCTGGTAGCTGTAGGTAGTGAGGGGGCCATCTGCTTCCATGGAAACCCTGTGTCAGGTCCTGGTGAAGGGGGCTGGTTTCTGGAGTCACAGTGCTGAGTATGGGGGGAGAGGAAGTGACAGTCATTTACAGTGTCATGTTTAGTCTCTGCAGATGTGCTTATAGTTTTAACAAAGGCGGAGAAGAAATTATAGGGTGGGAAAGAAATGCCTCCAGACAGCCTGCTAAAGCCTAGGAAGGAGGAAACTACTGTTTGTGTGTTTTAGGAATGCTAAGCCCTTGCTTACATTATCAGCAAGCAAAATATTGGCATTCACTTCTGACTCGAGGAAGTCGTCTCTGAAGTCCATAGGAAGAAATGCCTATTACAGGCCTTACTCAGAAAGAAAGGAGAGCCATGGAAATGCTCAGGATTATCTCATAAAAGCCCTCTGTGGAAGCCTCCGATGAAATCAGCCTTGTTCTCCAGGCCAGACAACTCCAGTCGTTCTGACCTTTCGTCATCGTGTCCTTTCTTGTCTCTTCTCTGCGCCCATCGCTGTTTTTGATACCCTACTCTTGAACAATTCCAATCAGAAGTGGACTTTGTGCCCCGATGTGGGGCTGACTTGCTAGTGACGGGGGTTTGATCAGGACATTGGGTAGATAGACGCCTCAGTGATGCTGATGGCGGGGCTGACGTCTGTGCCCAGTCTGGGTTTCTGCTCCGGCTCCTGTGCATCGTGCTGGTACCTGGACGTTGTGGGACAGAAGGACGCATCTGTTGAATAGATGAATGCGGACACACTCCGTTCTTGGCTGACCAGTCAGCACTAGCTCTGGGCTGATTAAAACCGCCCCCCCACACACCCCAAAAACCTTTGTTTTGTTTTTCATGAGAAATACCGAAATTATGGGGGAGAATTGGCTTGATCTGCTGCAGTCTTGTACAGACTTCTCCCCTCCTCTCTGTGTACTGCCCCTCCTCCCTCCCTTGCTCACTCATTTCCGCTTTCATGCCGCAGAAGCTAAGTCAGCCTCTGCTGGGAGCCGGGGCTATTGAAAGTCAAGTCCCTGCTCTCAGGAAGCTTATATTTCAGTGGATTCAGGGACATGACGGACCCCAGAAGTCCTCCCTGGGGGGGCACAGGGCTTTGAGAAGGGAGGCTGTGTGGGTGATAGAGGTAGGGATTGCTCTTTTGTGATGGAATTGCTGGCAAGACAGGCTGTGATTTCCCTTTCCTTTCTGTTGACATAACCAGCCCAGTCCCTCTAGTCCCTCTGTAGCATTTTACCTGACAAGTAAGACTCCGTTTTGTCAGTTACCATTTATATATCCTTTCTGGAAATTGGATTAGATCCCTTTGATTTATTTGGAGAGAGAAGTGGGTAACGCACAGGGTGTTTCTGCTGAATATCTATTCGGCTGCGATGTTGACACAGTGCTGTATACCTTATTTTTATTCCAGTGCGTTTTATTAACATTCCATTAGTCAGAGATTAGTGGGGGTTTTCCCCTTACCTTTCTTCTTGTTTGCCTCCAGTTTATTAAAAAACAATCTAATTTATTTTCGTTATGCTCCTCCCTTCTTTAGTGTAGGTTTCAATCATTTTGACACAAAATACACATATCACCCTGTGAATCGACTAAACCCTAAGCCTGTGATGTTCGTTTGTTCTTCTGTTCGTTCGTCATTCATTCATTCAGCGGATGTACTAATCAAAAGAAGATCTATGCTTCCTCTCTGCAAATTTCAATGGAGCAGGGCAGGGAAGTACAGAAACGTAAGTTAGAATTCTCTGGGGTAAGCATGCCAAAAAGTCTGAATGAACAGCAGGAAGTATTTAAGACACAGTGTGACTAAGCCTGGCTTATCAGTGAAGGCTTCATAGAGGAGGTGGTCTTTGATCTGGTTCTTGAAGGGTGAGGAAGGATGTTGGCCTCCCCGGGTTCGGCTGGGAGACAGCTCGACTTCGTTGGTTCCTTCGTGATCCTTGAGGTGCTGAACCTGAGAGTGGCTTTCCCTCCCAGTACTGGACTTGGTGAAGGGTGGGCTCATGCACATACAGCCTGGGCTTTGTCTGTCTCTGGAGCAGTTAGCGAATAAAGGAGGCTGACAGCAGGACTGCTTTGTTTCTGCTGTTGGACGTCCTTCAGTTTCCACGGTGCTGCATTTCGACATCTTGGATCCGTTACTCTGCTGTACCATTACCTTTCTGACTTGGGCACGGTTATTAGGTGGATCAGACTCTAGCTTGAGGTCACTTCTCTGCCCTCCTTCTCTTCAGGTAATCCCGAGTAGACATAAAACTCGGATCCCGTAGAATGGCCAGGACACCATCCCGTGAAAATGTATGGGGGAAGCCAGAGAACAAAGAGTTTCTTTTAAGAGCTTAGAAAAGCCCATTGACATGGTTATTACTTGCTGAGGGCCCCAGTGGGTTTTCCAGTCTCCTTGTTGTCCCTAAAAGTTGTCTTTCAGGTGTTAAGGTTGCAGAGCTTTTCTTCCACTCCCGTCTGAGCGCTCTCACCAGTGCCCTGGTGTAGGAGATGATCATGCAGCCTTATATCCTAGGGTAGGAAATGGGCTTGCTAGATCATTTTGGACCAACGGTTTATCCTTGTTGTCACCAATGCTTGGAGTTGGGGCCTGGTTTCTCTTTATGTTAGGAAAGAAGAAAAAAAAAGGAAAATGGAGTTGCTAGTGAAGATCATAATGACTAGGATGCCGAGAACACTTACTGAATATGTGATAAACCCCTTGTAAGTGTCTGCTTATTTGGTGCGCGCGACAGCCCGTGAGGTAGGTCGGTTCTGCTGATAGGAAAGCTGCGTCGCACGCAGGCTAGATCGTTTGCCCAGGGTTGCGTAGGTGTCTGCCTTGGGAGCCGCCATGGACAGGATTCTGCAAAATGCCTTGCTAATTGTGGCTAGTTCTCAAACACCTGATGTCACTCCCAAACACGGCATGTGTGCCCTGGGGAGTTCGGTCTCCTAGGCATCTGTCAACCGGTGTTCTTTTTAGTAAGACCCTTCTTTTGGTGACTGTCTTGTATAGACCTCATTTTTTATTACCCCCCCATACAAAGGACCCATTTCAAAGATTGGAAAACCTTTTAGAAGCTGAACCTGACTCCTAAGTCTTCATGACTTCGTTTTTTTACCTTTCTGTTGTATAGAAGAGCACATTCAAATAGAGGCTTTAATTTTGGCATACATTTTGCATTTTGATTTTTTGCCTAATAAATGAAAGAAGAAATGTTTAATAGTAAAATGACAATGAAAATCAGTTCTTTGTCCTTGAAGTTGCTAATTCTTTTTCATCCTATGACATGAACACAAACAGTAAAGACCTGGCCAAAATACAGGTGTGTCTTTTCCTATTAAAAACACAGTTAACATTAAAACTTAGCAAAATAGTTTCACTGGGGATGAATTCTTTTAAATGAAGCTTTGTTTTATAATGAGAACAGGGGAGCCATAATTCCAGACCACTGAGAGGGGCTCCCTTAATATATTTAAACTGTTTACTATAAATCGCTGCTTTCCAGAGAGGCTTAATAGAGGTCAGAGAATCCTAAATCCTTTATGCAAAGAGTTGCTGCCCCTTGAAAATATTTATACATGACCGTCAATTATCTCCAACATAATCGTGTATATCAATAGGAAAGTAGGTTTTGAGATTCAAAAAATTGATGCGTCTTTAGTTGAAGTTATTTGACGTAATATGTAAATGACTCATCACACAGGATGGCTGCAGACCTGAATCAGGTCAGCTTTCCTAGTGCTCTGCTAACCTTTTACTCAGTTGTGGCCGACCGTGGCATAATGCTGGGAGTTGCTTTCTACTTGCCCCTCTGCTGGCCCGAATCTGTTGGGTTACTGGCTGGAGGTCCTGGATCACACAGGCCTTAGCAAGCAAGGGGGACGGGCGCAAGCTTCTGCTGTCTGGAAATGCCCTTGGGCCACTGGTCTGTCTCCTTGAGGTGGGAGGGAGGAGGCGTGTCGGGTCCTTAGGCCGGGTTCGCTGGGACCCTCTGAGCCATCCCGGGCGGCGTGTTGCTGTATAAATGGGACATCTGCCGACTTTGTCAGGTAACGTCTAGCCTGGCCACCGTGGCTGTGACTGGCATTAAGCTCACTGCTCACTCCTTGGTGGCGGGGCAGTTGATGTCTGTTGTTTGTTGTTGCTCCTGGATTTAGTGAATTAGGGCGCCTTCCTTCGGCGCTAGCGTTACATAGCTGGGTCCCGTTAGCCATGTTGTGAGATTGGCTTCATCTGTGATTTGTGTTACTTCCTTGACCCAGGGGAGGGTTAGGGTCCGGGACTGAGGGGGAGGGATAATTGCAGAAAATGTGGAGGGACGTGGATTTGAGGTCAGGTAGGAGGTTGGGGGATGTAGGCTCCCTCCGAATACTGAGGAAATTCTTTAAACCCGTAATTAACTCCTGAAAGTGCCTTCTTTCCTCTTACATCTGGGAATTTGGCCAGACAAGTTTTTCCCTGGTTAAGACCAATATTTGGGGCTTACCTCTGTTCTTGCCCTGCTGTCTTCCGTTGCGTCTTAACAGGCTCTATGCAGTAGAGACCGTCTTAATAAAATTTTGGCTATATTTCGGGTCTTTATTAAATGGTAGATGGAGTGATTTTTATTCATTCAGCACCTTTGTGGGGTCCCTGCTATGTGCTAGACCCTGTTCTTGGTCCTGAGGTAGAGAGGCACACGAGATCACTGAAGGTGTGAGCCGTGTATGGCGTTTACTTTCTAGGGCACTGTCGTGTTACCAGCGCTCGTTATCTGCGAGGCCCAGAGTCCTGGCTGGGGCTGCTGGGGCT
This sequence comes from Mellivora capensis, assembly GCA_004024625.1. NCBI lineage: Eukaryota > Metazoa > Chordata > Mammalia > Carnivora > Mustelidae > Mellivora > Mellivora capensis. Next base: position 72,756 of record PISX010001899.1, on the reverse strand, counting down.
TACCAGCGTGGGCCCAGACAAGAGACTGGGATTCCGTTCCTAGTTTCTGTCCCCCCATCATTGTCTCTGGAGAGCTGATATTTCTGCATCCGGCCATGCAGTTGTTGTTTTTTTTTTTTTTTTCCTTTTTTTTCCCAAAGATTTTATGTATTTATTTGACGGAGAGAGAGATCACAGGTAGGCAAGAGAGGCAGGTGGAGAGAGAGGAGGAAGCAGGCTCCCTGCTGAGCAGAGAGCCCGATGCGGGGCTCGATCCCAGGACCCTGAGATCATGACCTGAGCTGAAGGCAGAGGCTTAACCCACCGAGCCACCCAGGCGCCCCCAGCCATGCAGTTTTAAAAACGTGTAGTGAAGGGTCGCCTGGCTGGTAGAGTGTGCGACTCTCGATGTTGGGGTTGTGAGTTCAAGCCCCTCGTTGGGTGTAGAGATTACTTAAAAATAAAATCTAAAAAAAAAGAAAATGTGCGAGACTTTATAGATCTCCAAAGCATGACTCCTGGAACTTTTTATCCTGCTCACACCAAATGTCCAAGACAATGTTTATTTCATAAGGTCTAATGACATAATGGGTTCCTGGCAGTAAACTAGCTCCAGCAGTGGTAGAGGCCTAGCTTTTGAAATAATGTTAAAAGAGTGCTCTGGGATAGGATTTAAGAAATCCTATATAAACTGAATCTCTTTCCAAATTTTAAAAAGAAAAGGAGCAACAATAAAGAGACTTTTATTTATTTCAGAAGCATATACCTACATAAGGTCGATGAGTTTCCCTTGTGTCCTGTAAACTGGTGGGTTTTAGGTGAGGAGAATTGCCTATTTCTACTCTCACGTGCCTCAGGAACACTCATCGCTGAATAAGAAATAGGTTTTTGTTGGTGTGAAATTACGATGCAGGACCCGTCCCGCCGCGCACCTCCATCTTAAAGCTCAGGGACACAGGACTGCTAATCAGGCGGAAATATGGGAAGTGAGAAGTGAATCACGAGCTTTATTTTCACACCTCTAAATGAGTGACTGCAAAGGTTGAACTTAAAAATAATAATGCAACCTTATACTTGCATCACACCTTTTAATAAGGCAGTTTAAAAATATTTAGGGTGACCCTTCGTCAGGATCCTTCCGTTGCCTCCGCACGACTGAGTGGCACATCAGGGTGATGCCCCCACTGGGCCGGGGAGCCGGGAGGAGGACGCCTGGAGGGCTGAGAGGCACTGTCGCCGGAATCCCTGCATCTCTTGGGATTTCAAGTTTCTCCCAAATGCAGGCTGTGGGGGTGGAAGCTGGGGCAGCCGTGGCCGATGTGAGCAGACTTTACCTCTTCAAACGTGACGGGTCTTGTGAGAGCACGCACGGAAGGATGCGGCCTTGGTTCTATCTGCCGTAGTAACAGTCTCCCCTCGTCCTTCTAGGGCCATTCCAATGCCTCCTTCTCTGTCGCTTCTTCCCTGAGCACACCAAGTGGCCATCGCCTCTCTCCGTTGTATTTCAGACCCACCGGACTGAGACCCTGGGGCTTTATCCCAGGCTGACCGCGCGGAGGCCGTTCGGCCGTGGGCACATTGCCGGGGCTCCGCTGCTTTGTTTCCTCATTCGTGAGGCAGAGCTAGGAAGACTGCCTACCCCCTCGGGTCGTGGTGGTTCTCAAGTGCGTTCGTGTGCGTGATGTTCCTCAGCACGGCGCCCGACGCCGAGCCGCTCGTCTAACACTGTTATTGCACTTCGCCCTGGGGTTGTGGTTTCATGTTCTGCTTGGCCCTGCTCATGCATTTAACTCATCTGCCGCAAGTCCTGATGGGTTCCTCCTAGTCGGAGATCCCTTGCAGCACCCAGCGTGGTATCTTGGACGTGGTAGGTACCCAGCGAGCGTTCTGGATTGAGCCCGCAGAGGGTTTTGTGAAGAGTTGAAAGCTGGGTGTATTTCCATCCTGACTTTGAAAGCCTTTGAAGTTGGATGGGGTCCGGTCTCGTTGAACTTCTGAAGCTGTAGCACCAAGGCCAGGTGCGTGCTCACGGTCACCCGCTGGGTGGCTGTTAAGGCGGCCACTCGAGGCTGTGGCCTTCCTTCTCCGCTCGCTGACACTGCCGGCGTCAGTGAGATGGCGTTCGATAATTCTCTGAGCAATTTAGCCCAGGTTAGTACTGGCCAGTAATTTCCTAAAGTGCCCTGAAGTGGCAGGAACGTGATTTATGTAGCATGGGCTCCTGCTAGCTGGGATGAGCACTGGAGGCCCAGCTGTGCTTCCGGAATTATGAATGCCGTCAGAGGAGCTGCTTTCATTCCAGAGAGCCTTTTTTCCCCCCAAACCATCAAGGGGGGAGTCCCTCTGCTGATGAAGGAGGAGGTGCGGGGCTGACGGCTCGTTGTGGATCTTCCCTTTGCAGTCCTGACAGACAACCGGGATTGAGGGCATTTTGGCTGGCTGACACCTGGGTTGAAAGTACTGAATTAAAATATTAAAGTGACGAGTATGGGGGGCGGGGCGTAGGAGAAGAAGTACTTGCGTCCTAGCCAAGGTCTAGCCCGGTTAGGTCTGTCTTTTCCAAGGTCGGCGCTTTGACACACACAGAACTTGTATGGCTTCAGCACCTCGAGGGCTACCCTTGACTTTCATCAGCCAGACCCCATTCACATTAGTGTGGGAAGGATACGGTTGTGGGAGGCCAGTGTTAGGAGGCTGATGAGTTTTTGACTTCGGGCTTTGGAAGAAGCCCAGACAGCCCCTTGAGTTTAAAGCTTGCCAAGTAAAGAGGCAGCTTTGGCCCTGAGGCTGTGGCTTTAAGGGTGCGTAGTTACCTTTGGGCCTGTGGAACCCGGCCCCAGACAGATGGCGGATTCAGTGTCCTCCACAGCTTTGTGGCCCAGACTCAACCCGGTCTCTCTGCGCCTCTTTCTGTGCTGCCCCTGTGAGTGTACTCATAATGCCCCTGAAAGGTTTTAAGAATTCCCCAGGGGACTCTGGAGGGACTAGAAGGACATTCTTAATAGTTTAGGAATGTCGCTCTTGTCTCTTGATTGGGTGCACGCGGGTTTGGGTTCTGCTGGACCCGAGTCTTGGTGCTAGTTATGTTGTCTTTTCCACTCACCTTCCTTAACCTCATTCCCCATTACTTGAAAACATTTTAATTGGGTTTCAAAAATGTTGTGTCTGGGAATCCAGACAGCTAGTTGTGTGTGTGTGGTAAAATATACATAAAATTTACCATCTTACCCCTTTTTAAGGGTGCAGTTCACATGGTTGTGCAACCAATCTCCAAAACTCCTTTCATCTTGCAGAACTGAGCCTGTGGACCCACCAAGCAGCGACCCCCACTCCCCTCTCCCCCAGCCCCCGGCAGCTGTCATTCCACTTTCTATGAATTTGACTTCACTAGGACTTTGTGGGGACTTCTTGTGGGTGGAACCATGCAGTGTTTGTCTTGGTGAGATTGACTTACTTCACTGAGTGTCACGTCTTCAGGGTCCATCCGTGTAGTAGCAGGCGGCAGGATTTCCTTCCCTTTTAAGGCTGATACTCTCCCACTGTATGTGCACATCCCATTTTACCTGTTCACCCGTCGGTAGACACTTGGGCTGCTTTCACCTCTCAGCCGTCATGAGTGTTGCCACTGTGGACACAGGTGTGTGGATAGTTATTCAAGATCCCCTTTTTAATTCGTTTGGATATATACCCACAAATGGAATTTCTGGGTCCTATGATAAGTCTGTTTTTAATTTTTTGAGGAACCACCATAATGTTTCCCATGTGCAGCTAGATTTTAAGAAATGCATTTAAATTACGTTACTTACCTATTATTTTTTGGCTTTCATCTCCACACTACCTTGAGTGACCCTGGGGAGGTGAGTTTCTTAGCCGGTCACTCACTCCAGCATCCCTCCGAGCGTGGACATACTGTTCATGGCTCATTTTGGCCCTTGAGAGTTGGCGTCTTTGCATTAGATCAGACAAGAAGACCGCCTTCTCAGGACGAAGGGCTAAACAGTGGAGAGGCAAGCTGAATCCTAGAAAGTCCAAGCTCAGATGCTTCCTTGTTGCCATGCTTCTCACACGTGTGCTCCGATGAAGGTTGGGGTGACATGACCGTCTCCCACAAAATCTGGTGGAATATGTCCAGGCGTGTTCCTCCCAGACCTCTCCTCTGGTGTAGAGTGGCGTCATTGGAAACATATGTACCCCGCACTACTCTATACTTTAAGGGAAATTGCAGACTAGATCAGGAAATGAGCTGCCTGCGGGTCGTGGTAGTAAACAGTTCTGTGTGCGTGTAGACGGTGGGGTGCGAAGGATGGGGAGGGAGAATCGGTAGATCTTCCCACACTCTGTGTCCCGTAGTAGTTGGGGTGGATGGTTTTGTCCTCTCTTCTCCACGTGGTGCTCAGGCGTACAGCACCAGCGAGGACCAGAGTAAGGTCATTTGCCATTTCTCTCCCGTCACTGCAGAATAAGTAAGGGCCAGGAAGGGGATGACCAACCTGCTGTATGTGTAGTGGCCTCCCCAGTCTTTGTGTCCCCGGCTCGCGGGTGTGATCATTACCTGACTCCAGCGGGTACATTCCCTCCACGAGCTTCGCCAGTAAGCTCTTGAGTCACGTCTGCCTTTCCGACAGTTAGAGGCCTCACTCACTGTGGCACGCATGCTGCCTGCCGCCCTTTTCTGTCCACATCTTCCGAGACCGGTTCAAGTGTGCCTTTGCGGAACTTTGTAAGGCTTTTCCAGACCCCCTCCTGTCGTCACCCCAGGACAGGCCCGTCACTGCCTCCTCCGTGCCCCACTTTGAGGTGTTGTCATAATGACGTTTGACCAGTTGGGTTGCAGTTAGCGGTGACAGTCCCTCCTACGAGACTTACCCCGGCACACTGCAAGTGCCATATGTTAGTGTTGCCTGTGTCCCTCAGGACCGTGTGACGCGTCTGGTACAGGACTGTGTCTGTGGCACTCGGTAGATATTTGGTTTGTCCCCAGGTGACTAATGCATGGGACTGAGTAGAATTAGTAGTTGAAATCATGAACGTGGCCCCAAAGACCTGTTTGCCCACAGGTAAGCCACTCACTATCTCTTCCTCTTATGCCAGCTGGTGTAAAAGGAAAGGAATAAAAAACCACACACGTTAAGTCAAAAAATATTTGTACTTACTATGTGCTAGGTATTTTGTTCAGCACTTGTGTGACTCATTTCCTCTGAGGGTGGCCCAGTGTAGATAAAGAAACACCATCTGCTCAGTCCAGCCTCCATCATGAGATGCGCAAACTGGTGCTTCGGCACAGCCCTGCAGAGCTGGGACGCACTCGGCATCACCACCTGTGGGCCTGCAAAGCCATGAGATAGCAAATGAGCAGGAAGACCCGCGGGTGGGGGGGACTGAGCCCTTCGACGGAAGAATCACATTTAGTTGGAACAGAGGGGTTGGCCTCGAAGAAGGTCCTATGCTGTTGGCAGAGGTGTGAGAGGTGCAGGTGCCTCAGCAAGGAAGGAGGGGCCCTGGGGGGGGGGGCTGGGTCCCGGGGAGGGACTCTGAGGACGAAGTGGATGAGGTGGCTGGAGAAGACCGGTCCCTACAAGGAGGGGCTTCGGTTCTACGAAGCCTCCGAGGAGGACGGCGGAATGGACAGGAGGCCCGGCCTGGTGGGCTGAGCGTGTGTCAGGCTCCAGATGGAGTAGAGGCCATCTGTGCCGAGAGGTCTTGGGGTGTGCCGGCCACGAGACATACGTGAGCCAGAGTGTGGGCCCACGAGCTCACTTACGCTTCTGCCCTCATCCTGTGCAGCGAAGAGGAAAGAAAATGCACGAAGGAAAAATTAACAAACATCCCAAGTCTCTTGACACAGAGATCAAAACATATTGATGGTGTCTTGCAACCCTGATAATTTCATTGAACTGTATGAAGCTTAGAATTGATACATAGGCCCCTGATCAGCATTAAGTGCTGCTGCCGGTCTGGCGTAGCCGGGTGAGCCCGTGTTGAATGATCCATTAAATATGTCACACTCGAACAAGGAGCGTAAATCACACTATATTATTGCAGCTGTAATTAGGTGGGAGATAACATCGCAGATAGACGAGTTTCGTGAATATTTCTTAGTGTGTACACAGCCACTGGAATTTCTGGTCTTGCTCCAAGGGGACAGAGAAGTTGACTGCCTTCCAAGTATTGACTGCTGTCCAGGAAGTGGGAGGGTGCGGGGCGACTTATGTAATGTTCCCAGAGTGGGTTTCATTTACGAATTCAATGAGATTAGCTGCGTCTTCCTGAAGTTAACGGCAGTGGAAATGCACCATTCTGCGTTGAGCTGGAAAGAGCTGGCTCTCCGGCTTGGAGGCCCAATCGTTCCTCAGATTCTGACATGTTTGCCTTTACGTCTGCTTCCCCCCTTCCCTGGGAGCTGCCTGCTGCCGTTATTGTCTGGGAATTACTGACGCAGACCGGCGCTCGTGGGTGACAGGGCGGCTGCTCAGTCCTTCCTTGCTGCCCTCTGCCAGCCCTCCGGGCAAACTCGCTTGTGGAGAATAATGAGGGATGTGAACCAAGGCGAAAAGATACCGAAACTGTGCTAGGAGGGTCCAGAAGAACCGAGCTCTTGCTGAGAAATGGAGACTCAGCCGGCTGGTGTGGGGACGCAGGGAGGTTAGGAAGTGGTAGTTCTCATCTGGGACTGTTACGTGGCCGAGTGTGTTACGAGCAGTGGACGCCTGGTCATCTTTTTATTAAGAGGCTCTGGTTTTGATTTTTGTCTTTTTTCAGTTAGTTTTTCCAGTGTAGTTTGATCCATTTCAGGTGATTCTGTTAACATGGCAAAGCATCTCTTATGCTTCTCCTTGTGAGGGCCTTCGAACCCTCTGTGGGTGGGGGATCGTTCAGCGGACATTAGCAAATGCGTGGAAGGTGGTAGGGCTGCGTGCGTGGGGATTTGTGGATGAAGGGTTTGCCTCATGTCTGCTCTGCCTGTGACGCTCTTCTCCACCCTGAATGCACAGGGATTTCCAGAAAGACAGGTGGGGCCGTTCCTGACTGCCCTGAGACGTCCTGAGATGCCAGCCTAATGGCTTCAACCATCGTGGCACCTGGACTCGTGGGCCCGAGCTCCACTGCTCTCTAAGGTAGTTGTCCTGTTTCTCCTGGGGCTTTGGAGGCGGCCACACAGGAGACCCTTTGAACTTCAGGGAGAGTGTGCTTTCTAAAGCAGGGATCTTCGGAGAGGAGGAGAGAACAACAGAAGGCTGGCATTTCCCCCCCAGGCCAAATGCTTGTCTCTCATTACTTAGCATAATAACTTTCTCTCAGCTGCACTTAGAAGGACTTAATGGCACCATTTAAAGTTAGGGGATAAATGTAAAACCGATCTGTTCACTAACACCAATTAGTTGTGCTTTAAAAAAGATGATCTCATATAAAGCAGGAATAGGTTGCTGCTTGGAGGGACTAATGGCTATTGGGCTTTAGAGTAGATCACCAAAGGAAATGTGGCTTCACCTGCTGACCCCTGAGGGCAAGGAGGTGCATGTTCTGTATCAGAACTGGGGAGGGCCCAGACCCTCCCCAGGCAGGAGAACAGGGGCCACCTCACCCCACGGTCACGCCGGCGACAGTGCACTCGTGAATTCTGGGCATCAGTCTATAAACCGATCCCACTGATGAACGTCTCTAAGGCCCCCAGAAATCTTTCTGTGTGTACCCATAGATTTTTCTTTGATAGTTTGCCATTCTGTTCGGGGCCCTTTTTTCAAGAGTATTTTTTCCCGCAGCGTTAGCAGGTGCCAGAGAGGGGAAGGGTGGGAATGTGGATCTGGAGTCCGGAGGGAAAAGCACTTGGCCTTAAGACACTTGGTGAAAGACATGCACTGAGTGCTGCTTGGTCCCAGGCCCAGGGTGAGTTGGGGGGTACAGAAGTGAGCAGTACAGAAGTGTCTGCTTCCAAGCAGTTCACGGCCAGGTGTGGACGGCCTCAGTGCAGCAGGAGAAGGCGCGGTGCTCATTCTGCGGGGACGTGCGGTGAAGCTGTCTCGGAGGACTCTGCGGTTCGGAGGACCGTGGGAGTTTGCCACATAGACAAGAGGACGGATCAGCAGGACAGAGGGAGGACTGGGAGCTGGGAGGACGACTCAGAGATGGGGGTTTTGGCTTCAGGCCCCCTCATACCTGTCTGCTGTGGGACCTGATAGTTTGCTGGGAACGGAGCGAGATGGGATCCTCATATCTCCTCCCTTCTGTTTGGCATAGGAAGCTGGACTTCACCCAAAATTGTGATCTTGTCCGTCCTCTGCCCTGTGTAGAGCTGGGGTGTGTCCAGCTGGTTGAGTCTGACCTGCGTTCAGCTCGCACAGTCTCCGTAGTCCAGGGCTGTGTTGGCTGCCCGCTGTCGGATTCAGTCCTCCTCTCATTCGTCCAGTAAATGCTTCCCGAGTTGGTTATAGACGACTGAGCCGTCAGACAGGAGTGTAAGGGCCTTCCTGCCAGGGAACTTACAGCCTTAAGGTGGGAATTAACTTTGAAAGTACATGCTGGGATCAGATTATGACAAGGCGACCGAGGAGTTAGGACCTACTGATTTACACCACTCAAACGAGAGAGGATCTCGGTGAATTTCTGAATTTATAGCCCAAGGTAAAGCCTTCCTGATTCCCGTGTTCCTGGCCTTCATTTAGTACTGCAGGATAATGCTTTAGCGTGTTTGAATCAATTTTAAAAATTCACGCATAAAGGTAGGTTTTCTAAGCCTTGCGTTGTGTGAGAGAGTAGAGAATGTGAGAATGCGGTCTCCGAGAGCCAGCCGGTCGGGTGTGGAATCCTGGCTCCACTCTGTGAGGTTTACTGAAACTCCCAGCATCTCGTCCTTTATAGGGAAAATGAGGATGAAAATAAACCCACATAAAAAATATTATACGGACTAAATGAGCAAATGCAAATGAAGTGTGTGTAAGGTGCCTGGTATGTAGCGGGCATTTAGTGGGTCTGAGCAGTCCTTGGGGTGTGGCTTGTCAGGATTTACCCTGCTCCTCTGGAACAGCGCTGCGGTCCGGTCCGGAGTGTGTTGACGCATCAAAGTCACCTGGGGGCATTTTAGACTAACAGCTCGGAGATCTCCAGTTCTGTCAAGAGGGCGTCCCCTCATTCCTCCTGGGTCTTCCCCCTTCAGCTGAAAACCTTGGACACAGTACAACAGAGACGTTTATGGGTCTCTGAAGGGCCGCAGTGGGCAGGCCGCCTAGGACCTGAGGCCTTGAGGGACGGCGGGGCGGTGTGTCTCCCGGGTCTGCTTGCTGACTCCCATGTATCTCGGACAGGGTGCTGCGAAAGGCTCCCAGCCCCGAATCACCAGGAGGCACAGATCCGGAAAGCTCGAAGAATAAAGCCTGTTTGCCCCTAGCCAGAGGCCTGGGAAAATTGGGGGCTCATGGCAGAAAACCTTTCTGGCAATTCCCGCCCTAAAGGCAGATAGAAACCAAGGGAAGAACTTCCAGCGCCCACCCCTGCTTGCCTCGGCCTGGCCAAGCAGGAAGGGGAGCTGCCACCCTGCCCCGTGGAAGCAGGCAGTGCCCTTCAGGTCCCCTGGGGCGGTGTCCGTACAGCCGAGCGGGGTGCCGGTCTTCCAGCCCCTCTGCGTGGAACTCGCGGTGTCAGGGAGGCAGGGCCGGGGGTGTGTCAGCCGGGTCCACCTGTAGGGGGAGGTTTCATGCCCCCCCCCCCCCCCCCCCCGCGGCCCCCCTGCAGAGCGCCCTGAGCCAGCCCTCTGCTTCCCCTTATGGGGACAGTGAGGCTTAGGGGCATCTGGTCTCACAGCCTCACCTGTGGAGGTAACGAGGCCACGCCCCCTCTTTCCTGGGGAGGTGTCCGTGCCCGTCAGGAGCTGGACTTCTGCTGCCCGCGGCCGGCGCGCGACCCAGAGCCCCACTCTTGCTCACATTGGCAGGCACCGACCTGTCCACCCAGCCTTCGTGCTGCATCTCCGCAGGGACCCACGCTGCCTGCTGACCGAGGACACCCTTGTGAGACATCCCGAGAACCAGGAACGGTGCAGCGTGGCTGAGGACAGCCGACAGCAGACGCCAGCCCCGAACTGGATCAGATGTTACACTTCTGACGGGAATTCTGAAGCAGCGTCATAAAAATAGTTCGTCAAGCAATTACTGTCAGTATTTGGAAAATGGAAATTGTCAGCAAAAATCTACGGGCTCAGCGCGAGGGGACTTTGGGGGATGGTGGAACCATTACGTATCTTGTCATTTACACGCTCGTTAGGCTCATCGAAGTGTTACTTGGAGCCGGTAAATGACACTTCAGAAAAGTGGGTTTATATAGCAGCGCGTGGGGCCCGTCCTCATCCCGGAGATTCCGCCTGGTTCAGTAGGCCTAAGACAAAGCCCAGGGCTGTACTGTTCTTTCTTTTTTTCTGTTCTTTTTTTTGTTTTTTTAAGTTAATGCCCCAGTTGATTCTGATGGGGCCGGTGGCTCCCGGGAGCTCCCGATCTCTCCGGAGTAATCGAGGCTAGTTGTGAATTCTTCAGAATAGAAATCTGTTGGAACTCTGTGCAAATAGAAACTTGTTCTGGTAAATTATAAATTACCAGATAAGTACTTGCAGAATAAACAGAATACATAATTAGAAACCATTAAGTGTCTTATCCCCACACGGAGATAATTTTTTGTACGTTTTTTGGTTGGGTAATGTTGTAAAGAATGTTACATGGCGTCCTGAGAAGCCGTACGTTGGGATGCTGGGACCTACAAAAACTCTGCTCGGTGGTGTGTTTTATCTCCTGTTTGGGCCGTGCCTCCCTCTCTGTTCCTTCTCAGGACGTGATCTTCTTGTTGGCTAATGAGAGGCTGGAGTCCGCTTCAGCTTGTGTAAGTGGCAGTTGCCTTGAGGGAGGTGGTTTTCATCGGTACCTCCCTGGGGCGGTGCCCTCTGCCACCGTCCTGCTCCGAACAGATGCTGGGATATGGTTCCTAACCCAGGATCACAGCTTGGACCTCTCCCTTTGCTCTTACTGTAACCTAATGGCTACATGTTGGCTCTTAGGCTGGGTTTTTTATTTTTATTCTTTTTAAAGATTTAATTTGACAGAGATCACAAGTAGGCAGAGAGGCAGGCAGGGAGAGAGGAAGGGAAGCAGGCTCCCCGCCGAGCAGAGAGCCAGATGCGGGGCTCGATCCCAGGACCCTGAGATTATGACCTGAGCCGAAGGCAGAGGCTTTAACCCACTGAGCCACCCAGGCTGGGTTTTTTAATCCTGCCAGGGAATCCATGGGGTCTCCCCCACAGATGGGCTACGTCCAACCTCTGGGTGAGTCAGGCCTCCTTCCAGTCCTTAGGTCCGCTCAACAGTGCTTCGGTCTGACTGGTGCACCTTGGTGAGTGTGGCACCATGGCTAAGGCTGGATGTGACGGGGGGCGAACGAGTGGTCTTCGGGAATGCTTTCATCCCAGGGCACAACTTTCAGAGCAGCTGGATCTTTCGTCCTGGAGCAGAATTAGTGGAAACCACATCAGGAGGTTAGCTGCCCCTGTCTCCTGTGTCTCCTGCCTGGCCAGGTGAGCTGCCAACTCTCCCTTCTCGGTGCTAGAAGGAGAGTCATTTTTTGAATCTGGTGACAGATTTAAAGCAAGCCACGACTAGGTGTCAGTATGTTTTTCCTGATGGCTTTTCTGTTTCGATACTGCACACTTGGAAGTATCTTGGAAACCCGTGTCTGGTTTCTCTGCTTTTAAATAATAGATGCCAGAGATTGGCCCTTCGTAGGTCTCTCTCCCTCTCTCTTTCTCTTTCTCTCTCGCTCGCTCTCCGAATTCGTTGTAGGATTCCCCTCTTCTAGCCAGAGCTGAATCTGGTCCTTCCTGGGTCACTCTTCTCGCCTCCAGTCTTTTTAAGTGCTCAGTGCTTACTTAGCTGGTCTTGGCTCCATTGCTTGTTTTTGTATGTGTCATAGTTACAGTCACCAGATGACTAGTGTCAGAGGAGGTCAGACACTGTTCGAGCTTCTCATAGTGTTGATGTCTTGGTAAGGGACTTACTTGTGGAGGAAAGAAAATACACATTGGGAATCTTCAGTCTGCCTTGGGGGGATAACACTTGAAAAATGTGCACATGATAGCGCTCTCCAAGTATTTATGCGGACTGTGGTTTCTAAGAGGGATTAGTCAGTTTCTTCTTTCCTTGTGTAAAACCAGGATAGTGATAAGAAAGAGCAGAGAAACGCATCGTGCCATGTTCCGGAAGAACATTCTGACGAGGCTTTCCAGAATGTCAGTCTTAGGTCACGGACGGCGCTCACGGAAGGTTTGGGAACGGCGGAGAAGGTGGGGCTCTCAGGGAACTTCTCAGATATTTTCAGATTTCGTCCTCTTGGTCTTAAGAAAACAGAAGCCAAGCAGCCTGCGTCTGTGGCACCATTCCTGGTAAAGGTCTAACTTGCTCGCTCGCTCAGTACATTGGGGAGCTCGTAGCAAGGAGTCACTCTGTTCCTCAGGCAGCCCTAGGAGCGCTGAGATGGAAGGTGATGGCACGCTTGTGTCTTGTCCTGCCTTTCCTTTGAGGGGCCTGTGTCCGTAGTACCGTTCCCCAGAGGGCTCTGGTCCCATCATGTGCGGTGTACGACGCTTTCCCAGCATCTGTTGTCTGACCTATGGGAGAAGATCGGAGTTCACGGACCATTAATCCTTCCTGGGACTGAGACTGCGTCCTCCCAAGTGGGCCCCCATTCCCGCTGGTGATGGAGCTGCTTTCACTGAGGCCAGAAGTGAAGTGGGAAAGTGGTGCTTTGAGTAACCATCAAAGCCTCTTCCCTGCACCCTCTGCATTTACTCGTCCTTCTGTGGTTAAAACAGCTCAGCATGTTTGGAGGAGTAATAAAGGCGCGGTCTCTAAAGGGAGTTTGAGAGGTGCATGTCTTACTTTAGCTCGTGGGCATTTCCGGGGGACCCCAGCTGCGTGGCCGTAAGTAAGGCAGGGAAGCCTGCCAGTGTGTGAACATTTTAATAAGTGGACGATCTTCCTCCCGCCTCATGCCATTTTCTAATTGGTCACTCAGGGGTTTCTAGTCCCAAGTACTCCCCAAGTTTTCTGGATGTGTTGTGGTCTGTGTGCATGTGGGCTGGTGGTCATGTATCGGAAGAGCTGTGTTTATTCCAGATTGTATTACCTAAGTGTCTTTCTAAAAGACATTTGTACACTTTATAGTTCAAGAAAATACTTCGGTTTGATTGAAGATGTTGCTCCCAGGTCCTGGCAGAAGCAGCTAACATTTCTCAAGCAATTCCTATGAACACTTGCCTTCTATGTAGACAGTCACATAATAGGCTCCCTGGAAAGCGACGTCTTAGAACAGAGCCCTGTGGACACTGCTGTTTCACTCTCGGGCTTTTGAGGCTTGATGCCCACGACATGTCTGTATCCATAATGATTTCCAGCACAGTGGCTTGTGTTCAGTAGGCGATCAATACGTGTTGAATTTTGTTGACTATAAAGTTGCTTTCAAATGATTTTTGTTTCTTTTTGAGAAGGAGACTTTGAAGAGCACTTTCGACGTCGGGGTGATTGCTTCTAAACCTCCCGTTTGTGACGCTCAAGGAAAGGACGAGAGTGTTTGGGTGGTGTGAGAGAGCTGACCCGTGTGGGACGGGAGGGGGTGGCGCGTCCCTGGATTCCCGCAGACCCATCAGTCATGGCAGTTCGGCAGGGCTCTCCCCTTTCTCCATGGACGGTGTGGGTTGTGTTCATGTGGAGCCTTGGTGCGTGATATTAATGAAGCCCTGACGTGTGTAAGGGACGGCACCGCCTGCAGACGTACACAGAAGTAAACAGTGGAGTGTCTGCCACTGAGAAGCCTCTCATCTAGTGGGGGCGAGCGGTAAAAGGCCTTTGACGTTAACTGGGGGGCGCCTGGGTGGCTCAGTCTGTTAAGCCTTCGGCTTGGGTCATGATCCCAGGGTCCTGGGATCGAGTCCCGAGTCAGGCTCCCTGCTCAGTGGGGAGCCTGCTTCTCCCTCTCCCTCTGCTTCTGTTTCTCGTGAGTGAATAAATAAAATCTTTAAAAAAAAAAAAAGTTAACTATAACAGGGGCGCCCAGGTGGCTCCGTCCGTTAAGCGTCTGCCTTCAGCTCTGGTTATGATCCCAGGGTCCTGGGATCGAGCCCCGCCTTGGGCTCCCTGCTCTCCTCCCCACTTACGCTCTCTCTCGCGCGCTCTCTCTCAAATACATAAATAAAATATAGTTTTTAAAAAGTTAACTTTAACAGTAAAACAGTTCTTTAGGATTCCTACACGGTCTAACCTCGTGGCTCTCAAACATTGGTGCCTCGGAATCACCGTCAGGGCTTGGTAAAAGTACACCGGACCCCACTTCCCAGAGTTTAGAATTCATTTTTGGGGGTCCTGAGAATTGGCATTTCTAACAAGTACCTAGATGCTGATGCTGCTGGTTTGGAGACCACCCTGGAGAAACACTGGTCTGACGCGGTGGCTTTCAGCCTTGACTCTCGACCGATCACATCAGACTCTCTGAGGAGTACCGTCTAAGCTCTTTTTTTTTTTTTTTTTTGTTAAAGCTCCCCAGATGGTTGTGATGTGCAGTCAGGCTTGAGACCCACCGGTGCAGTACATGTTGGGGATGTAAACCTCAGGATTGAGAAACGGATGATGCTACCCTGGGCTGGGGCTGGAAGGGCGTGGAGAGACCACAGGAATGATCTCCCCTGATCTTAGAGAATGATAAGGGAAGGGAAGTGGGGGGATTTGCCTTCTTACAAAGGCAATGCTGTGAACAAGGTCGGCCTGTTTTCTAGCTGTTTCTTGGGACAGGCTGATGTGTTTGTGAGCTCGCAGTCCGGGATGGCTTGGTTTCCCATTCAGCAAGGGGCAGTGCGTGGGACTGAGGCACTTGTCACCACCTTCCATGATAAGCACTCACTGACCAACCCCCTCCTTCCTGATGTAGACAGAAATCTGTTTATATTCGAACAGGCTTGTATGTGTGTGTAGTGGGGGTGAGGTGTGGCCAGGGGTTGTGGACTAACGATAAGCTGAACTTTGAGAAATGATTGCCATTTTTACATTTCATCCCTCGTAAGCCTGTTTATTCATGTATAAAGTCCTGGACGTGGTGTCAGTGTTCAGTGTATGGGAATGCCAGTACATCTTTAGGGACGTCATTTTATTCCCACCCCCGTCTAGCAATGAGCCTGACGCATAGGGTCTGCTCAGTTAATCCATGTTTTTTGAATGAATCAGCAAAGTGGTCTTTGATAGCGTGCACTTGTATTAGCAAGGACAGGGAGCGCTTGTTCCCAAGGACCTTTACAAAACACTGCCTCAACTCGGGCAGGAAATCGGCTGTGTTCGCAATAAAGGAACAGACGTGCAACAAACATGGTTGGAAATTCCTTGTCTTAATAGGTACTAGTCATAGCTACCTGTGGTCCAGAGTGGTCTTTCATTTTCAGTCCTAACTGGTATTTCGCCACATCAAATTTTAGATGTCGGTGTTAAATTTTATTTTAAATTTTATTAAGTTTAATTGATTATAAAATAACTTCCACTGTAAGAATAGGCCTGCGTTTAATTTCTTGGAACCACTGGAGCCTTGTTGTAATAGATTTCATAGGGCTCAGAGTTATAAAATTACTATTAGAGAGTTGGTGCTTGTTAAAATTGTGACCTCTATCTTTTAAGGCCCATTGGGATGATGTACAGTGAAATGGCTGTGTTGATGGTAGGGGTTACTCTCCACCCACTGGTCCCTAGGAAGCCTGATGCAAAGTCTAACTGCTTCGTCTGGAGTTTTGGCTCAGGGTGGAAAGGAGGCGGGCGCTGAGGAAACCTGCAGACCATTTGATGCTAATTTCACAGGTGGCTGGTCACCGTGTGCCTGGCCCTGGCTATTTATAGAGCTGTAAGTGGATACGGCTACACACAGGTGCCTGAAAGGAAGGTCTGCATCAGGGTTTAGCGGTAAATGCAGGAACAAATGGTCATTGGTGAGTGTCATTGCTTGAGTTAAGTGAGACCATTAGTGACTGTCATGATTTCCACTCTCGCCTCATCACCTTTCCTGAACCCTTTTGAGAACAAGCAGCAAACCAGACCGAAACAACTGCGGAGAGTCTCTCCTTTCCTTTTAATTGAGGCTGATAGGATTTTAATCAGTTTGGCTGGGATACTGTTTTCAACCGCAATTTAAAGAGCTATCCACAAAGCTATAAATTAACTAGAATTAACGTTTCTAAAGTCAAAAGGACTTGATTATGTCCTCCTACTTCTTCTCCTATTTTCCATGCCCCCAAAAGGGAAACTGAGAATCTAGCAAGATTACATAACCAGTTTAATTTCTTTTCTTTTCTTTCTTTTTTTTTTTTTAAAAGATTATTCATTCATTTATTTGACACAGAGAGATCACAAGCAGGCAGAGAGGCAGGCAGAGAGAGAGAGAAGGAAGCAGGCTCCCTGCTGAGCAGAGAGCCTGATGTGGGGCTCGATCCCAGGACCCTGGGATCATGACCTGAGCCGAAGGGGGCTCTGGGGAGCACAGGGCGGTGACAGCAGCAGGCTTTGGGGAGCCGCTGTGCCGTGGCGGGGGGCGTGGGCCGGTGGCCCCTGCAGACCGCGGGTGCTGTGACTCCCAGCTCGGCCTCGGATCCCAGTGGAGACCCGCTCTCCTAAGCAGGAGGCTCTTCTGTCTCGCCCATGGTGGCCTCTGGCACAGGGCGGGCCTACTTGCTCTTGTAAAACTGTGCTGGCGCGTTACACTGTGGGGACGACAGGCGACTCTGTCCGAGGACTTCCAGTCCCTCGGAAACACTTCACGTTGCTTGTAATCTAAGCTGTAATCCGTGCAGACAGCGGTGACTGGTTTTTATTTGTTTGTTCTTCTCTCCTTCCCTTCCCACTTGTTTCAAGGGCCACACACCGAGCTGTGGAGAGAGAGCTGCTTAGGAGCTGGGAACCGGCTGCCCTTCTCCGGTCCACCGTGGGCGGCTGCTGGGGCAAGTGCCTTGGGGTCATTCACTCTCAGGTTACAGACCCTGGCGTGGAGGCCTGTCGCTGGACACTGTGCTTGGGCTTCCTGGTGGACAGACTTGTTAATTCCCCGTTCGTACGTGGAGGTGGGAGATGAACTCTGTGTTTCCAAGCCTTCAGCATAACCAGGGGAGTTTGTTAGAAATAGCGGCTCCCGGACGCGGATCTCTGTGGGTCCGTCAGGTACATCTGATGGGGGGCCGGGTTTTAGAACCTTGAGCTCAGGGTGTCTTCTGATCTGGATGGTGTGTGCATGATCCCTGCCAGGAGGAGAGGGACTTTATTTGTGGCTACTCAGTTCCCAGTGATTTGCCTTGTAAACATTTTCAGTCCCAGAGACCTTTCCCCCCGCAGGTTCCCAGATTATATTCCCAGGCTCCCTGGCTAGTATGTACCTTGGGGACTGAAAGATAATTTTCCTCTTAACTTTAGGAAGAGCTAATCAGGGAGGGAAATCTGCCGTTGAAGAGAAAGGGGACTACGGGGGAGGGACCCCCCCCCAAAAGAAGAACAAAGTAAGAAATCTATCTTATGTTGCAACCAACTCTGACTTTCATTTTGTTATTTTATTTTTAAGATTGTATTTATTTATTTGACAGAGAGAGATCACAAGTAGGCAGAGAGGCAGGCAGAGAGAGAGGAGGAGGAAGCAGGCTCCCCGCTGAGCAGAGAGCCCGATGCGGGGCTCGATCCCAGGACTCTGGGATCATGACCTGAGCCGAAGGCAGAGACTCAGCCCACTGAGCCCCCCAGGCGCCCCTTTCAGAGAGCATCCTCTGTTGGGAAGGAACCGTGTGTCACGTTGCCCGGTCTTTGGGCAGTTAATTAAGGTAGCTGTGATTCAGCTCTCTTGTGCCCCACAAGAGTAATTCCCTTTTCTGAAAGGCTTTGTTGAGTCTCTAAGAATTACTGAAATGGGACGCCTGGGTGGCTCACTTGGTTAGGCGGCTGCCTTCGGCTCAGGTCATGATCCCAGCGTCCTGGGATCGAGTCCCGCATCGGGCTCCTTGCTCGGCAGGGAGCCTACTTCTCCCTCTGCCTCTGCCTGCCACTCTGCCTGTGCTTACTCGCTCGCTCTCTGTCTCTGAAAAATAAATAAATAATATCTTGGGGAAAAAAAAAAAGAATTACTGAAATGGACTCTAAATATTTAGATCGGCACTAAAATTCCAGTAACATGGCTCTGTTGTGTATCCGCATTGGCTTAAAGCTGTGTCCCCTGCCCTGCACCTTACCTCTTACCACATCCCCAGTCCACGTGCTGCGGTGCTCCCTCCTGTGCCCAGCCCTGCCACGTGTGCACGGTGATCCCTTTGCCTCCTCAGGAGGGTCATCTCATCTTGTCTTGCTTCCCTTGTCCCAGTTGGCGTCTCCACACCCGCTGTGACTTGAAGCACCCTGCTCTGGCGGCTCTCTCCTGGGCCTCATTGAGAATCTGTGTGCGAGGCAGGTCCTCCTTTGGAGACGAGTTGGAGACGAGAGCACTCGCGTGCGTTAGAGGGAAGACAGATTTCACATGGGGGCTGTTCGAAGTCCATTCAGGAGGGACCCGGCCTGTGCTGACGGCAGGACGGGTGTCTGCTCTGGTCCCTGTAACCGCACGGTTTGGACCGAGCTGGACGCTGGTCATTGAAGTCGGTGCTTGTTCTCCGGTTGCGGAGTGGTTCCCAGCTGGCAGGTTTCTCCCTGGGATTCAGTTTGTTGCCGCTGCTGTCTGCTGTGCGCACGCTGATTTTTGCAGCATCTTTCCCGGCTCTGGAGTCTTCTCCGAGCAGGGGAGATAGCTGAACCCTTTGCCCTCCCCTTCTTTTCTTCTTTTGGGTATTCCGTGGCTGCCAGGGAAGGACTTCCTGTGAAATAAAACGAGGGCAAGGAAGTGGCATGCCTGTGGCATAAAAGTGCTGTTAGCAAGCTTGAGGCATATCAGAGAGATTGGTCCTGAGAGTAACGTTTACTGCCTTTCTGCTTTTGAACTTTTTTTTCCCCCCTTTCCTTTGCTGTTTCCGAGGTCTGGGATTTATCCTGAGTTTAAGAACAGGCTGTTTTTGATCATTTGAATAGGTATCACCATTCAGCGGGGAATACATGTGCACACGGAGATGCCTCTTAAAGCCAATTTGTAGTAGAAGTCATGTGAAATGATTCCTTTAGTCCGTAATGCAGTTCTGCTTCAAGTTCTCTGCCCGGATTTATGCATTCATCTTCTGTCTCACCGGGTGACTTGCTTTTATTACGCTGCCGTGACAGCCCCCTCTCACCTTCCTTTACTACCCCCAGATGCCAGAGCATGTTTTCTGGTGAGAGTAGGCATTGAACCACCCGAAATGGCATTGAGCGCCAGCCACACAAGGCTGGAAAGAGGGAGAGCCTCCATTCCAGGAAAGTGTCCCTGCCGACTTGGTCAGGCTGTGGTACAGCAGATGACATGGCCTTTGCAGAGACCCGGATGGGTGACCCAAGTCCTGAGGAGAAGTCCGCTCAGCTGCCAGTTGGAAAAGTCTGACATCAGGCAGGGTCTGCTCTTTCCTCTCACCCCTTGCCGTGCCCGTCAGAGGAGATGCTGTCTTTCTCCAGGTCCTGCGATCTCTCTGACGCGGGGGGAGGGGGTGCATGAAGCTGCCTTCGGTTACGCTGGAGTATCAGTTCGGGGAGTTTTGGTTTTCTGGCCTTTCCCTACTTGGGGTTTGCTGCTGTGTGATTTTGGGGTGTGAGGGGCTTCCAGCCTTAGACACGCTCTGGCCAGGTAGCATCAATGAGCATGTTTTGACTCCATGATCTCCTGTTTGATTAAGAGGAAGTGAGCAGCTGGTTGACCCAGAGCAACACCAAGGGGAGCTGGGGAGTTGTTATTTGTAAATGCAAAGGAGGAGAGGGCAGATACTGGGAGGCAGTGGCGTGAGCGACAGCTGATGCCTTCAGAGAACAGAGCTTGTCCTCCTGCGATGCTCTCCCATCCACGGGGAGGCGGAGGGAGGAGGCACGTGGCTTGTTGGCATTGAAGTCAACGTTCCACTCATTTAATTCACTAATTAATTTCACAACTCTCTCGTGTTTCTGCTGTGCTAGGCACTCTCCTAGGTCCTGAGGTTGCAGTGGTAAAAACAGACCTAATGTGTCTTTGCCATCATGATACTGGGATTCTCCTGAGGGGTTGGGGGGAGACAAATGTATAATAATGGGGGTGGTGGTGGTGATAAATGGTAGGGAAAAAAAAAACGTGCGAGGAAGAAAAATGGAATCAGGAGCATCTCAGTAAGTGGGGTCATGGAAGGCCTTCTTAAAGATGACCGTAAAATAAATAAATGGCCATTAAGAATACAGAGTTTTTATTATGTAAAATATTTTAAACATTTCAGTTACTATGGGATATTAGCATGCATAGAAACATTTTTTTCCAGTTTATTTATTTATAATCTCTGCACCCAATGTGGGGCTCTAACTCATGACCCTGAGATCAAGAGTCACCCACTGCTGACTGAGCCAGCCAGGTGCCCCCCAGCATGGACAAAAACTTAAATGGTTTGTTTTCTCTACAGTTTTGAGGGTGTTATAAGGACACACATCCCCTTTTCTCTCCCTGGACATGCAGCCTTTGTTAGCTGGATTAGAATTCATCATTTAGTTGCTTGCAGTAAAGACTGTAATTAAAACAGTCCTAAGATTTTTAGGGTGTACTTTTCATGAACTTGTTCTTTGTGATTGAGAAGCTCCTTCTTAGTCCAAATAGATTTCCCCAGGGTTTGTTGTTGTCACTGTTGTTCTGTTTTATGTGGTAATAAGAACCTTGTGGGGGTCTGAAATGGAGTGAAGGATGAGCAGTGCCCGAGCGGAGATCCCTTCTCAGGAGCACAGTGCCAACGGCCGGGGTGGCCGCTGGGCAACAGCACAGCCCGGGGCAGTCGTTGGCCCTTTTAGAGGATGGAATGGTGCGGTGTTGTCTCTGGATTACCCTGAGAAACAGGACTTGTACTTTCTGTCATTTCCTCTGAAAGGACAGTACCGTACGGAAAGAGAGCCCCGGTTGTCCTCGCCCTTCTGACGGCCGGGCTCTTTACTGTTGGACCCCATCTGATTGCATCTGTTCCAGAACACACTCTCACAGTGGTTTTAAGACTGCATTTCATAACGTGTTAGTGGCACAGCCAGCACTTAAAAAAAAAAAAAGCAGAATCAAGTAAGTGATAGAGTATATCACACTTACTAAGGGTGTGTTTTGTTTCTAAAAACGTTTGTTTCCGATTTATGTGCGTATGTGCCAGATCCGGATAATGATGGATTTTTATTGTGTTGTGCTTTAAAAAGTTTGGAAAACAAGTGTGGGGGGCACCGGAGTGGCACAGCTGTTGGGTGTCCGGCTCTTGATTTCTGCTCAGGTTGTGGTCTCAGGGTTGGGGGTCGAGCCTGCGCTGGGCCGCATGTTGGGCCTGGAGCCTGCTTAAGATTCTCTCTCCGTCTCTGTCGGCCCCCCTCCCCCACTCGCTTGTGTTCACTCACGCTCTCCCCCCAAAATAAATAATTAAAGAGATAAAAAGTTTAAAGCCATAAACCTGTGAGATGAGTGTTGGTCCCCTTTGACAGGGACACTGAGATTGTGGGGACGCCGCCTAGAATCAGAGTAAAATCTGGACTCTGCTCCTCCTTTCCACATTTGATCCGGGACATGACAGTTAAGTTGGTCACAGGACTTTCCATTTCTGATGATTTTTACAGGATTGGAGTTCACAGAGACCGTGTCTTGCCCCTGAACACTGTTTTAAAATCAGATTACCAGGGGCGCCTGGGTGGCTCAGTGGGTTAAAGCCTCTGCTCTCGGCTCAGGTCATGATCCCAGGGTCCTGGGATCGAGCCCCGCATCGGGCTCTCCGCTCAGCAGGGAGCCTGCTTCCTCCTCTCTCTCTCTGCCTGTCTCTCTGCCTACTTGTGATCTCTGACTGTCAAATAAATAAATAAAATCTTTAAAAAAAAAAAATCAGATTACCAGGCTGAAGTTTGACTGTTTTCTCAGAACATCTCCGTGTGCTCGATTTCTGGAGAAGGGGAAAGAGAGATGAACCTGGTTACTTTATTAACAAACATGGAAAATCTAAAACCTCTTTCCCCTTCACAGAAAGACAGCATAGTTTTACCCAAGAGGAGAGACGGCGAGAAGCAGGGCTGTCTCTAGGGCATGCAGGGAAATTCGGTGCTGCTGGGACCAGTTTCGGTGGGGTGGGTTGGGTGGACATAGCAAGAGGGGCCCGCCCCCTTGTATAAAGTGTGTGGGTCTCCACCGCTCAGGCACACTTTCACGCTCACTCACATTTAGTGTAGCAACTGCGGTTTTGATGTTTGTCACCAGTCTTACCCACGTCCCCAGCCTCCTGGGAAGGAGGGGCATTTTCACTGCACTTGTAGGCCACTATTTTGCCCTTAAAGACAGACTTTTTAGAGAGGCGTGATTTCCCCCAGCATTCCTTCCCTCTTGCGTGTAGCCACTTTTGAGTGGATTCCTGCTTGGTTTCAGCTAGACTTTTTCTTTTTTGCACTGAAGAAATTGCTCTTGGTGAAGATGGCAGTAAAGTATAGTGAAAACCTGCTGCCCGCTTCCTTATCTTCCTCCCCATCTAGGTTGTTTACCCCACCCTGCCCCAGACCAACTCTGCAGTAAAAAGTGACCTTTTGGCCCAGGGCCCTATCTGAGTGTTTTGTGTGGCAGAGCTGTCTCTGGCTGACTCCCAGGATTGTTAATGACTTCCTCCTCTGTCTCTAAATAATTGCTTGAAAAGACAGCTGTGGAGAGACATGGCCCCCAGCTTGCAGGCTCATTAATTCCAGCCATATGGAAGAGGGTGCCAAGGAAGGAGGTGGAGGTTGCTTTGCCAATAGAAGCAGGTTGGGGAAAACAAAACTAGGGGCTGTAGGGGAAGGGCGGCACCACCGCAAGGTTGGAGATCAGACGCGGAGTTGGTGAGGTCTGAGCAGACTTCAACCCAAGGCCACTTCCCACATTAAATCTCAAATATAGGGAAACAGAGTAAGAAACGATTATTTGGGTTCTTAAGTCCTTCCAGTTAAGTTCCTCTGGTGTTGAGTATAACTTAGCTTGTTAGGATACTTGGTTTTGTGTAACTCTTCCAGAACAGAAGCATCCAGGTAAAGTGGAAAGTCCAAGTAACTAAGAGGGAAGATACCCAAGAGATGCCCCAAAGTCAGCCATCATGGATTTGGCCATTATTCTTAACTTCTGCTTTTGTCTGTTCCCATAGTGGCCTTGAAGCACATTTCAGAAAAGACACTTCCATACCATGCTCCTTTAAAAAAAAAAAAAAAAAGAATATTCAAAACTTGTATGGAGAGAAGGAGGGTCAAATACAAGTAGGGAACAAGTATTCCAAAGAACTGTTTGGTTCAGCCGCTAACATCTAGCACGCAGGGTTATAAAGGAAACAGGGTAGGGCACTTGATTTTTATTTTTCAAGAACAGAAAACATACCAGCTTTCTAAGAGGATGCAGATGCTTCCCTAAAAAACGAATCATAAAAGAAGTTATGCAGGTCTGTAGACAAGGGGCCGCAAACAGGTGACCACGTAACGCCCTCAGGGGAGGTTTTCAGGAAGACGAGGAGTGGTGTGCGTGGGTGACTGGGTGTGCGGTCCGTGCACACCAGCGGTGGTGCATCTTTAAGGCCGCCTTCCCCGAGTGCGTGCAGCTAGGTTTGCCCGTGTAGTTTTGCAAGTTTCCGTGTGATGTATGTACCCTGTTACCTGAAAGACAAGTGGGTAATTTCCACTAAAGCAGTGGTTTTCAAACTTTGATGCACATTAGACTTCCTGGAAGCACTTACAAAGGTACCCGTGCCCAGGTTGTGTCCTAGACTGATTAGATCAGCATCGCTGACAGCGAGCCCCAGGCGTCAGTGTCTTGTGAAGCTGATTGCAAAGGTCACTTAGGAGAACCACAGTGTTCCTGGTCTTTAGTTAATGCTAATTCCCTCAGCTGTATTTCTCAAAGGTATAGTTATTCCTAGAGTGCTTTTTTCCCCTAAGATTTTATTTATTTATTTGAGAGAGATGGGGGAGGGGGAGAGGGAGGGAGAGAGAGAGAATGAGCAGGGTGAGAGGCAGAGGGGGAAGCAGGGAATTATCGTTCCCTTAGGAACACTGAAACCTGTGTTGGTGCTGGGACCACTCTGCCTTTCTCATGCTGTTGGAGTGTTTGGACCAGAACCAAAGTTTTTATTGGGAAGCAGCTTAGGATCATCACTCTGAGCTGTTGGAGACTATAGGAAGTCAGATGCGGGAGGGGGTAAACTCTTTCGAAGCCATCGGTGATGTGTGTAAGTGTGTATCAAGATCACTCTTGGAGCTCCGAATTTTTCCTGGCCCTGGATGGGCTGTTGTCTTGGGAGAGTGCCAGCTATCTTACTGGTGAGACAAGGAGATGTTTGTGCCTTCTCTGGTTCTTTTCTGAAGTTAAAAACACCCATTGTTAGATTTAATATCTGACCCTTTGCAAAGTTGATAAGGTAGGTAGTGGGTTTGTTTAATAGGATTAGTTATTTTTTTGAAGAAAAGAAGAAGAACTGAATATATCCCAAGGGGTTGAAGCATCAGAGAATCATTATTTTATGTAATCTGTATTTTATCACACTCCAAATTAAGTGTCTTTGCGTACACATTATGTGGGATAATGGTAGTGTGTCAGCGAGAGGGAGAGAATATGAATGAGAATTGTCTTGAGCTGAATCATAGTGAAAGCGTATAGCAGGAACCCCATAGTAGTAGCATTCTGGCTAAGAGTCATCTCTTGGTGTCTGTGGCCGTGAGCTGTGACCTCTGTTGCTCAGCTTGCTCCCCTGAAAAATTATAATACCTTTCTCTTAGGATTGTTTTACAGATTAAGTCAGATTGTTCACAAAGTGCATCGAACAGCACATAACCGGTGCTGCTCGAGTGCCTATTAGAGCATAGCATGACTCGTCCCACTAAAACATTCTAGAACTGCATGATCCAGACGACGCTTTCATCTGTGAAGTCCATTAGTGGACGTGCTTCCACACCCCTAAATTACCTCTCCTTTTGCTTGCTCAGGAAGTTCTTCTTTCTAACTAAGTTTTTCATAGTGTGCTGCCGAGTCTCACCTGGGATTGCTTGAATCTCGAGCACCAGCCGCGTTCCGTCCTCACATACGTGAAACACGGTTACTCCCTCTCCAGCTCGATTCTTACATTCCGTCTGTCCAGGTGACTCCTTCCCTCCCTGAGTCTGAACCCGCCCCAGTTTTTCCGTTCTGCTCAGCAGAGATCTGCTTGCGGCTAACTCGGATGGAAGGGTGACCTCATGGTTCCTGATGCTAGCTTTCAATTTCTGTAACTCAGCTCTGAGCATGCTTTTTAAAAGTAATGGCCCTAAGTTGCTGACATCTCGTCATCTGCTCAGACTCCTAAATCTTTCGATGCTCTCGAGACGCAAGGGGATCAGCTGGAGCAAGATTCCTTTGTGCATTCACTGTGCCTGGCGAGCGACCTCCGATGGAGCTGTGTGTTCCTCCGGGTAACGTGGGCAGTGATCACAGCGACAATGCTGCCGTTGTGTCCAGAGGTTTGGGGCTGTAATTTCATAATGAAATTGAAAAATATGAGATTAAAAACCCGAATATAGCACAGTAATTATATTTAAGTATCACAAATCATCTCCCTGTATTTAGTTAGGTGCTAGAGATTTTGGCCGCTCTTTGTGGAGTGTGGTCACGTCGTTTCATATGTCTCCAGAATGGAAAGCGTCTAATTTATGGCTAAGGTGTGGGAATTGCTTTCTCTTAATGGGAAGGTGAGGAGAATGGTATTGAATTTGAAGGAGCTGGTTTGCTTCATTGACTAGAGTCAAGAAGGGAGAGTGTGGAACAGCTGCCAAGGTAAAGAAATGTTTGGGTCTTTCCATGGTTTAATTCCCAGATACTTAGATGTGACTACAGGTTCTCTCTCTAGAAATTAACTGACGTGGGCTGGCCCGGGAAATTCTCCAGGCCTCTGACAGCGTAGTCGCAGAGGTGTGACTCTTCACCTTACCTAAGGCAGGGTTTCTGGAAGACGTAGCTCTGGTTTGTTTCCCACAGGTGCGTGGGGCACTGTTGGTGCCTGGTCCATTCCTTGCCGGAGAACTTGCGTGTACCTGCTGGTTCTTCAGTTTGGCCGAGGCCTTTGTGTGTCCGGAGGGTGGGGAATGTGTAGGTGGTGGTGGTTGGCAGTTGTTCCTGGGCATGAGGACCAGGGACTAGACTCAGGGCTCTTCTTTAATGTGAAGTTAGAGGGGAACGCGGTTCCCTGATGGTATCTCCATCTACCAGTGGAACCAATGACATCTCCATCTACTTGATTCCTCGGAAACACTGGGTATAAAATGAGCAGAGAAGGAAGTTGTGAGGGCGATAATTACTGTTGTCATTTGCTCATTATCTACCACGAGCCAAGGCCTTTTTGTTACCGTTTTTGAACATCACAGTAGACCCTGCTTTAGTGGCATACTGCCCCGTCCTGTCTCGTGCCCCCAAATAATTCCCATTGATGCAAACACTACAGATGATCCCTTCTGCCCCAAGCTCTCCTCCAGCATCTGCTGTGAATCAGTAGATACCAGTAGATACTGATGAATCAGTAAGGCCAAGTAACTGGTTTACCTGAACTGCTTTGGGTCACCTTTTGTTGGTGCAGGTGTGGCCCGACCAGCCTTCAGATCACCTGGGGGGCTTGCCACACCTCTGTATTCCCAGGCTTCCTCAACTCGCCCTATCTGGAGATACTCTGGTTTAGTAGGTGTGGAGGGCGGATTTGTGGTCTAGGAATCTGTATTTTGTAACAACCACCCCCAGGATTCTTCTAGATTTTGAGACTCACCGCCTGAGGGCCCTGAGTTTTCAGAAGCAGGGCTGTTCCACTGGGTAGATTATGTTGAAATTTGTTCTTTTTGAAACATGGACCAATCCCCTGGTTAAGCCCTTTATCATCGGTACCTTGGGTAAGAGTACCTGCTTTGATCTGTTCCCTTTCCTCTGGATGTAAGGGAGACTGGGCTTCTCTGCAGCTGTCCCCAGCCTTTTGGATGGCAGGTAGAGAGGAGGAAGGCCCAGACCTGGTGTCTTCACTTCAGGCGTGCTAGGGAAGAGGTGGCCTACCTCCGCCAGTAAACTTGGCCTTCTCTAGGACCTTCAGTAGTCTCTATTTCCACTAGAACCTCATTGAAAATTCTAGCACTGTCCATGTTTTTGGCAAAGTAGATAAAAACAGCAATTCAGTTAAATTCATCAAACATTTATTGAGAAGCTGCTTGAGGCTAAAGTGTTGTGCCAAGGGGAATGACACAGATAAGTAAAAACACAGTTTCCAGCCTCCGTCCATGAGGAGGAGTCCGGTCTGTTGTAGTCGGGCAGATTTGGCTGTAACCTGCCACATGATACGGTCTTCCAAAAAGTGAGGTCAAAGCCAAGAGTGCTTACAGGAATGTCAGGGCAGAAGTAGTTATAGTCTACTTAGGCAAAAGTCTTCTTTGGGGAAATGGCCCAGGGCCGTGGCTCTCCTCCTTTCCTGTGCTTTAGAATCGCATAGGGGGATTTTTTTTTTTTTAAGTTTTTGTTTATTTATTTGAGAGAGCATGCGCACAGCGAGAGAGAATGGGGGAAGGAGAGGGAGAGAGAGCATCTCAAGTGACTCCCTACTGAGTGTAGAGCCTGATGCAGGACTTCATCTCAGGACCCCGATTCAAGACCCGAGCCAAGGTCAGGAGTCAGAGTTAACCGACTGAGCCACCCAGACTCTCCACATAGGGGGAATTAAAAAAAAAGTCCTAATATACAGACTATACCCCTTAGCAATCAGATCAGAATTTCTGGAGTTTGGACACAGGCATCCCTACTTTTTAAAGCTCCCTACAGGATTTTTCTGTACAGCCAAGACTGAGAGCCACCGCTACAGAGGATAAATAGGCTGTCATTGCCAAGGGGGACAGGCAGAGAAGGAAAGGCTATGAAGGCATCAGCAGAGTCCCAGAGGCAGTAAAGTGAGAGCTTCGGTTGGAGAATGCTACTCAGTGGGGTTTGGGACTCTTGGAGCCAGCGGGGAGGGAAATGACACTGACTAGGTAGGATTGGGTCACGACATTCTGCCATGGAATTGGGAGACATGGTGTTTTTGTACCGTCTTTAGGATGCCTTCTCACCTCATAGGAAGATGGGGAATGAGGTGCTGAGAACTTTGTGCTTTCCTAAGGCGTCAGTAAGTCCGGGCAGGTAACACGGAACATTGCTTCCCTGTGCAAGGCTCTCTGCCTTCCGTCTGCCTTGCTTGTGCCATGCTTTCCCTGTTCTCGTGGCAGTTTTCTTCTGTGAGAGAACACCGAAGGGAAGGTAGGGTCAGAGCGGCAGGAAGGCGTTGATGCCAGGCAAGACCGTGGCAGTCGGTCTTGTCTTTTGGTTGCACTCCTGTGACGACGTTGTTGGGGGGCTGCTGGCCCTGCTGGGGCAGACGCGTGCGAGTCCAAGTGTGTGTTTCTGTGCCCCTGCAGCTGCTTCCATTGTGTGCCTGATTCCGCTGAGGACTGGTGCTTTATCTGCTTACTGCTGTTTCCAGGAAGTTAATTTGCAGGTGCTGTAAATATGCACGGTTCATATACTTCGTTTATTCTTTCTTCCTCGAAGCCTCTTTTCTT
Organism: Mellivora capensis; assembly: GCA_004024625.1. NCBI lineage: Eukaryota > Metazoa > Chordata > Mammalia > Carnivora > Mustelidae > Mellivora > Mellivora capensis. The sequence goes on along the minus strand of PISX010001899.1, from coordinate 44,071 downwards.
TATTAGGCACCTTTCATTTGTATGTGTGGTGCCTGTGTTGTTTGTTTGTTTCAGTGTCACTATTTTGATGGCAACAATAAAGGTAAAGCCACTCGGTCATGCAAGACTCTTTTGAAACGTGCTTTGGGCAGGTGCAGCCGAGCGGCCTGAGGGGAGGTCCCTGCATCAGGGTTTCCTGTCTTTTGTTACAGGTAGAAAAATGAGCAGAGATCAGGAGAGAGCGAATTTTCTTCAGTACTGGTGTAGAGGCCATCTATTCACAAACACAAATCTTAAAGTAATTCATGAAATAGTACCACCGCGTACCTACCCATCCGCCCACTCACCCACCCATCCGCCCATGCATCCATCCATCCATCCGCCCACGCATCCATCCATCCATCCGTCCGTCCATCAATCCCTCTGCCCATCCTTCCGTCCGCCCATCCACACATTTATCCATCCACCCATCCCACCCATCCATGCATGGATCTATCCCTCTACCCATCCATCTGTCTGCCAGTCCACACATCCATCCATCCCACCCATCCACCCATGCATCCATCCATCCGTCCATCCCTCTGCCCATCCACCCGTCCACCCGTCCACCCATCCATCCATCCCTCCATCCATCCATCCACCCACACATCCATCCATCCCTCTGCCCATCCATCCGTCTGTCCGTCCATCCATCCGTCCATCCCTCCATCCACCCATGCATCCATCCACCCGTCCACCCGTCTATCCCTCCATCCCTCTGCCCATCCATCTGTCCGCCCATCCACACATCCATCCATTCACCCATCCCACCCATCCACCCACGCATCCCTCCATCCGCCCGCCTGTTCACCTACCCAGCCATTCACCGACCCCTTTAGAAAAGATAGTGCAGTATAGTAGTTGAAAGAATGGATTCTGGAGCCAATCTGCCCAAGTTCAAATAGTGACCCCTCCACTTGCTTAATCTCCTTTTCTTTCTTCTTTCAAATGGGGATGGTAACGGTAACAACCTCACAGAGTTGTGACTGTTCAGGGGTTAACATATGTGACGTGCTGAGGAAGGAGCTGGGCGTAGGAAGGTCTAAGTTGTCTGCTGCTGTTCTGTGGCCCTTGCAAACATTGCAAAGAAAATATAGGGACAAATAGATCTGGTCCATCAGCTTCCAGTTTTGTGATCTTAGGCTTTATTGAAGAAAAAAGGTTGGAAAGGGAGGTTTTGGTGGATCATAGAGGGCCTCAATTCCAGATTTCAAAATTGGTAGACAGTGAGAAGTCCCTCAGGTTTTGGTCTCAGCGAAAGATGTGTATCAGGAAGGTGTTTTTACAGTTTTGTGCAAAATAAATCATCTGCAGTATTAGAACAAATAAATAGAAGACTGTTCTAATTGTCCAAGGCACAATATAACAAGGAAATGAATGAGAGTGGCCAACAGAAACAGACACTAGCCATTGAAGACAGAAGATTTTTTTCTGATTTCACTTGTCAATTCCATCTTGTGGATTCTACTTGCCTTAAGAAGGGGAGATGGGAAATTAAGTTGAAATTAGCCAAATGTATTAGTGAATTAGTGCTCTCCATCTCCATGTCCATCCTTGATGAGAGGGGGAGCTGGTTACGAACATGTCCATGCCATTACCGGTCCTAGGAAGCAGAGGGGCAAGTGCCGGATTGCAGAGCTAGGTTTTTCTGTTCTGTGCTTTTACGTGGCTCACGGTAAGCAGGACGCCATTAGCTCTGGAGGCAGGCCTGCCTGTCCTCCTCTCCACTTAATTACCGTGTGGAGCTGGGGTCCATGCGCAAGTTACCTCGATTAAACCGTAAGTTTATGGAGCTATAAATGTCCCAGCACTACTTTGAGAGGGCCTTCCAGACGTTCGCGTTCGAGGTTTCCGCGGGTGGGCTGAGGACAGCCGCTGTGGATGTTTTGCAGACCCCGGAGCAGGCCACCTGCAGTTCTCTGTTCCCGTCACTTCTCTTCTTCAGCAGCCGGTCGGCAGTGCAGTGAGAAGACGGACCCGCTGGAGACGGATGGGGCGCCAGGAGTTTGCAGACGGGGGAGTCCGCACATCCTGCAGTCTCTCCCGGAATGGGACATTTTGTGGTGTGACCCGGAAGAAGAGAAGCATTTGTGGCCGAACCTCACTAAATTGAACACTTGTGGGGATGGTGCAGGCAGACCTGCGGGGGGTGGGGGGCAGGGGGGTGGGAAAAAGTGCAGTTCCGTGATTTGTAGTTACCAGTGGCGACTTGAGCAAGGATAGTGAAGTGTTGCCTGGCAGGATGCTTTTTGGAGATCGGCCTTCATGTATCATTAGGAATATCAATCATTAATGGCATATTTGATTTTTTCCCCTCTCTTTGATGGTGTGATTATGTCTATATGCTCTCATTTGCCCTGATTAGATTCTGTATGTTTGAGATGAAACTTGCTTTAGCCTAGCTGGAGTCCCTGTTGCCCCGGAAATTTTGAGTTAATCAGAGTGCATCTGAAGGTGGAGGGTTTTTGACAGTGCGCAGTGGAATCGCTTGTGCAAACTGCCTAGTGTAGGGCCTGTTACTTCATTTTACTCCCTCCCTCCACTTTGTATGAGGGAGTTGCTACGTTTTGAGTTTTGGGCTACTGCTCTCTCCCTCCACCTGCAGAATGTAACTTCTTAGGGAAGATGTTCTGGGATGCAGGATGCTTGGGGTGGGAGGTAGGAGGGTGGAAGGTGGGGAGGGGTAGTTCCCAGAGCCCAGGTGCCCCTGCCTTCTGGTCTGGAAAGCAGTGGTTCTCAAAATGCCATCTCAGGGACATCTTATGGGTTCAGCAACACCCCATTCTCCTGCCTCCTGCAAGAGATGGTATCAGACTCCACGGATGGGAGGGGCTGCTCCCCAGCGAGATGAGGTGCAAATCCCGAATGTGACCCGGCACTACTGTGTGCCCACTCAGCATTCCTGGGCTGGTAAGAAGGCAGTGGTTCCCTCAGCACAGATGGGAAGCTCTCGCTTTTCCTTTTTGCCCTTTTAAATTCACTCTAAAGAGAGTTTAGATACGCAGCAAAGCAGGAAGGCAGGCTGACTTTGCCTGTCTGCAGAGTCTTGCAGAGACCAAGGAGGCGCCCGCGCTTTGAGGCAGCTGGGGATTTGTGGTGTTCCCGAGGACCTCAGCTCTCAGACGGGCTCCTGGCAGGCTCACTGATAATCACCCTGTGATCGCTACTAGGCTTCCTCCTTAAGAAGCTCCTGAATTTCCTTTCCTACGCTCTAAGGTTATGTCCTCAGCAGCTCCTCAGATTTTAAAAAAAGAAACAGAAGGAGGCAAAACAAATCCCAGAACATTTTTTTCCTCTTTCTAAAGGTCACAAACATAAATCATATCTGAGAACAATGAATGGACCTTATTTTTTATCTTCAGAAAGCTAGGCCTCTGGCATCTTAAAAAGAATCTTTATTTTAGAAAGGAAGGAGACCGGTATAGCGGCAGGCCTGCGCTCTGGGGATCAAGAGGCTTGGCTCGGCCACCGCCACCGGTCGCCTGGGGCTCCCTGGTCAGAACCAGTCTTCACTTTGAGCCATTTTCCCCATCTGTGAAATGTGGGGTCCCTGAAGCTCTTGCAGCTCTAACGTTTTATGATTCTGGTGATGGGCTCAGTGCCTGCATGACCGACACTTTCTAGGTTTTGTCGCCGTGTTCAGATTTGTGGGGGACGGCATGGGCCATCCGACTTTGCTGCACACAGGGCATCTCTTGATCGGGGCTTCATAAAACTGGAGTGAGTGTCAGTGCCGGGGCGACTGTCAGAGAACGTGGGTTCACCTCTTCAAGTGCTGTGCGTATGAGGCAGGTGATGTCCTAGTGGATTTTCCCCAAGCATGGGGCATCGTTTGGGCTTTTTTCACCTTACGATTTGCTTTTCTCTCTGGGATGTGTTTCAAACATTGTGTTGTCCTGTCACCATACCTTTCTTCTTTTGGTTCCCTCCGCCTTCCATTTCCCAAGGATACTGGAATATTCAGTTGCATTTGTGGGCAGACGTGCTCCTGTGGCCTCCAGATTTTTTTTTTTAATATTTTATTTATTTATCTGACAGATCACAAGTAGGCAGAGAGGCAGGCAGAGAGAGAGGGGGAAGCAGGCTCCCCGCCGAGCAGAGAGCCCGATGTGGGGGGCTCGATCCCAGGACCCTGAGACCATGACCTGAGCCAAAGGCAGAGGCTTTAACCCACTGAGCCACCCAGGCGCCCCTCTATTTTTTTTTTTAATTATGTTTCCTTCTGGTAAGAAGAGTGTGGTCACGTAGTGACCGTATTTTTATATACTGTGTAGATGTGTTAAGCTATTATATATATAAATTATATACAGAAATGCATTTTACGTAAGGATGATGTGAGAAATAGCTAAAAATAGACGATCTCATTTTTTCCCCATGTACCCCGGTGGATCAATTTATACCTTCCCCGGAGTGTGAATTTGTTTTGAAGACCATCGATCCCAGACCATGGCAGGTTTAGAATTTAGACTGCTCCCTTTAGAATTTCCTGTGGCACTTATTAAAAATACTAATTCTGGGACCTTGACCCAGACCAACCGAGCGAGAATGTGTCCTTGTGGAACCTGGGAGTCTGCATTTTCAGTCCATTCTCCGGGTGTCCCTGAGGCCCCGCCAGGGTCGAGAACTACGGTAGCTTATAAATAGTAGGTGTGCGAGCACGAGACGTAACTAACACATCAGAGATGGGGCAAGGGCCAGCACTAAATCGAGATCAGTTAACACTTGGAAAAACCCGCTTGCAGATTTCATGTGAGTTACATGAGAGGGGCTATCCTCTGTGTAGTCAGACATGGAACTTCTCAGAATTTGAAGATTTTCCTAGGTGTTTCTTTTTTTTTATTTGTAACTCCAAATAGTTGCTACTGTGCCTCAGTCTTTTTTTTTCCTCATTAGAAATCTAAATACTGTTGAAGATCTAAAGATAATGAAAGATTAGACATTTACCAAAATGCATTTAAAGGTTATTGTTTAAAAAAAAAAAGGTTATTGTTTTTAATAGCTTGTGTGTCCGTAACCTTATGATCGAAAGGACATCTCAGTATCCTGGTTATTGAGCATATGTACCTCTGAAACAGTCGGAGAAAGCCAGCGTAGTCAGATAAACGTGTAACAGGAAATTGTTTCTAAGTACTCACTCCCGGTCCGCGGGATCCCAGTCACCTCATGGGCGCCGGGATTATCGGTCCCTGGATCGGCTTTAGAAAAGCTCCTCTCAAAGCTCCGCAGGGAGCCGGTTGGAGGAGACGTGGTCATGGAGATTCAGCGGCTAGACCAGGGCTCAGTGAGCAGGAGTCGGAGAGCAGCAGGGCAAGTGAGGGAGCAATTGAGTTGATGGGAATGAGTAGCCTTAATTCTGTCTGGGGTCACCAGGTCTGTCCCTCACGGAGAGTTCCAAAGCCCCCCTTCCTCTCGGGGTTTTGTCCTTCCCTTAGCTTGGGGAAGGTGTCCCCAACATGGAGCGTGCTGCTGCGGTGAGATGGTGCCGCTGCCCTTGCCCACATGCTTTCTCTGCTTTGGTATTTAAAGAAAAAATGCTCACTTCCTCACCAGCCTTCATTCACAGTCTTTCAGTCTTCCCGGCAGCGCGTGTGCCAAAGGCCAGGAATTCTGGCAGTGTTTGGTTCATCTCTGCTCTCCCCAGAGCAGCTAACGCAGGCCCTGGGGCACCGCAGCTCTTGACGGGATTGATTCAGGCGGCCCCATGTCATGTGGGTCCCTGGCCACCCCCCCAGCGCACAGGTCTTGTTGCTCTCCCCTCCCTGGGCTATTCCTGGAGAGCTGGGTTTCTGTTGCCGAGCTTCTCAGGAAGACTTCCAATCCTTTCCTCTTTTTACTTGGCCAATTCCCACTTCACTTGTAGATAAATACGTGTAAGTGGAACCGGGATGGATGTTCCTGCCGCACGCTTCCATGGTCTCCCCACGTCCTCTAGGATAACTTTTATCTTAGTTTTTGGTCCTTACGTATTGTTACCCCCAGACTGTCTGCTTTACCAGGGAAGGGATTCTAGTCTTCTTGCTCACCTGTTGCCTCATCACTAAGCCTAGGTGTGGGGGCATGGTAGGTCGTCAGTAAATACTTCTGGACTGAAAAAAGTTAAGTACCTAATAAAACAAAACATGCCAATTAATGGGGCGATTGGCCAGGATGTACTTACCAGATCCAGGGGTGGTAGTTAACATTGCGAGGGCTAAATGCAAGGTTCTGTGAGAGCGAATGACTAAAAAATAAACAGAACAGAAATGGAACTTAGGAGCAAAAGCTTTTGTGTGCCTTTTAATGCCTGGTGCTGGGCAAAATTTTCTGTGAATAAAACGAAATGCCTTGATGGACTTACTTATATACTGTAAAATCTGTAAGGTAAAATGCAGATTGTTTACTGTGGCGGACACAGCCTGCAAAGACTCACAGACGTCCATTCAAACCCGCGTGCGGTTATTCACGCGCTCAACGTTTTGTTTTGTGTATGATCCGTGCCAGGCGCTGTTCTAGGCGCTCCGGATCCAGTGTGAACGGAGCACAGCAGTACGGGACCACACGGAGCACGCATCCTGCGCTGGAGACGGCAGTGAAGCACGTGAATAAGTAACGTAGCCAGACTGTGCGAAGCTGGCGAGTGCCCCGGAGGACGGGGACCCAGGAGGTGCCCAAAGTGTGTGTCCTGGGGCTGGCGGGATTCAGGATAAAGGAGTCCCTGAGAAGACAGCCCTGGAGTAACCTGCGGACGTGGGGCGAGGGAGTGCGCGGCGAGGGGATCTGGGAGTGGCCTGGCGGCCGTGGAGTGACAGGATGTGCGTGGCTTTCTGGAATTGACGCGTGATCCTGTGCGTTCGTGACATTAACCAACCCGGCGGTTTGGGATCCGAGTGTCCTGTGGTGGTAAAATCTGTGAGTGTTTCCTCTCTCTGGACATTTGCTCTGGCTGAATCCTCAGCCTGAGCGCGTCCGTGCAGGCGTTGCTGCATTTCCGCTCGCAGAGTTAATTCGATGGAAAAGGCCTTACGGGAACTCTTCCTTCCCTTTTGTGGGTCAGCACTTGTGCTGTGTTCCGGGTACCTCCCTCTCAGTCTGGTCGGTGGTGGAGCGCCTCTCTCAGGGCTTGGACCCCTTGAGGGCCGGGTGTGTTTCTGTTTAGCTGGTTTATACGCGCGTCTTACCACCGTGACCCCTGCATGGGGACCTGATCAGTATTTTGGCGGATAACGGAAGGGCTTTTCTGTCTACTTCTGTTCCCCTTGATGGTTTCCTTATCTGTTCTCCTAGAACACTGACTGGGAACTCATGTCATTACTTAATGAAATTTTATCTTATATTTTGTGCAGCTGTCTTATCTCTCCAACTAGAGAGGAACTTGCCTTTTCTTTCTGAACCTTACAGTGCGGGCTCGTAGTGGGTGTGCCGTGCCGCGGTACAGCACTGATTGCTGTGGGTGCACGTGCTTGTCTCTTTTGGGTGAATGAGCCAACATCTTCTTTTTCCCGTTCTCTTTTTCTGAATTACCATCTATATCTAAGGTTCTACTCTCCTTAGGACTTGGCCTACCTATGCTGCTGGAGGGCCCAAGGGAACAGTATAATTACTTCGGGATAAATCCTTTGTGAGTTCTTAACTACTCCAATGCAAGGATCGTTGTGGGCTGGTTTTCTGCAGATTGGCCTTCTTCAGAGAACCGCTCACTGACTGTTCATGACATAAACATTGTAAATTAATTGCCCTTTCAGATTTCATTGACATTTTCTTCTCGATGGCCATTTCTGGTCACTCAGAAATAGTTGTTCACTCCAAGACAATTACTGTGTGCCTAAGAAAAGTGAGTGACAAAGCCAAGGTCAGCCGTGGCTGCTGGACCGGCCGTTTCTAGCTCCTCCTCCAACAGGCGGTGATCAGATGTGCGCCTCAGCAGAATCATCAACGGCTACATTTCATGACTCCCTTCAGGAATCGCTCTGCCTAGATACCGCCCTGTCGCTGGAAGTGCGGATGCGCTGGACGGTTTCCCGTTTGGCTCTGCTCTGAAAGGCACCAGTTGGGGATACACACCTGGGCCAGGGCTGCCACTTGTCCCATGTGGTCACCCTCTGGGGACTGGGCGTGGGGCTGGCGGGGAGCCATGCAGGGTACCCACCAGGGCACCGCTGCTCGCTGGGTTTGCTTCCTTACCATGACTTGCTTCTCTGGAAACATCTCCCGTTCTGTTCCACGTCTGTTTCCTTTGCCCAACAAGCAGAAGTCCCTGTAGTTTCTGGTAGTTACAGAAAATACAACGTAAAGACTTGTAATCGAAAAAGTAAACCCCTGTCTTCCCATACACAGCCAGTGCCAGCTGTAAGCCAGTTAAACGCAGCCGGTCACAGGTGTTCCTGGGGAGGACTCTCACACAATGGCACATCGACTTCCCTTTGGGGTTTGTTCACATTTTTCAGAGCTCTTTAAGCTTTGTTTTCCAGTGAGGCCATACTGAACCGGGAGGGGGGGGAAGTCGGGGCTGTTGAAGATGTGTGGGGCGGACGCTCCGCAGACACACCCGTCGGTTACTCTGGTTGCATTTTCACAAACGACAGTGGTGTTGCAGGGCCCCCACGGGGAATCCAGGCTTTCGGTCCTCGTTGTGTGAAACCTCCCTTCCCCTTGATGTTGGATTGGAGCTCATCATTGGCTTCTGGAGAGCACGTCAGAGAATCACCTCAGTTGGTCCCACGTGTGGCTCCAGTACTGCGTTCTGGGTGGCTTTGGAGTGTCACCTTTGTCTCCACGTTCCAGGAGTCACTAAAGAGTTGCTACGATTATTAAGCCTATAACGTCTTTAATGAAGAGTAAATCATACGAACTTACTAATGGAGACTTTGCTGTATCATTCTCCTGATCTATTAGTTTTATCCCCTGTCGTGAGCCAAGATACAGGATCATGAGCTCACAGTTGTATGGGTAGTAACAGACCTGGGTTGTTGTCGAGAATTGTGCAGATTGGGGCACCTGGGTGGCTCAGTCGGTGGGGCGACCCTTTGGCTTGGGTCATGATCTTGGGGTTCTGGGATCGAGTCGTGCACCGGGCTCCCTGCTGGGCGGGAGGTCCGCTTCTCCCTGTCCCCATCCCCTGTGCCTGCTCACTCTCTCCTTCTTGCTTGCTCTCGCTCGTTCTCAAATAAAATCTTAAAAAAACAAAACTAAACAGTACAGACTGTCATCGCATTTCTCACCTCTCAAATCGTAGCGTTTCTGGGTTCCCCCCTTTACCTCGGATTCATGGTTCTCCACGTGTGGCCCTCAGCCCGACAATGTCCGCTTCACCTGGGAACTTGTCGAAATGCGAATTTCGAGGCCCTGCCTTGACCTTCTGAGTCGGAAATCTTTGGGGGTGGGGTGGGAAGACGCTGACGTCTGTGTCTAAGCCTTCCCCAAATTCTGACGCACACTCAGGTTGAGGAATTGCCGCATAGACGGGGGTTGCTTTCTGCTTAGTCTCCCGCGCTTGCTGGGGTCGGTATTCTAACTTTCACATGAGGGAGGACAGTCAAGTCTCCCTTGACTCTTTCTTGGTGCGGGTGCTTGTCCGATGGCGGAGGTCAGGGCGGGCAGGGACGTGCCCGAGGCGCAGTGTTTACGGCCTCAGCCCGGCCTCCTGGAGACTCGCGCAGCAGCCTTGGTAACGGGGAGAGAAGCCTGCGACCGAGGGAGGTTGTGCAGCGAAACTTTGAAAAATCAGCATCGTGCTGCTTGTGCAAGCGTTTTGCTCAGCGCTGGCATTTTCGAGACCGTCCTTCATCTCCGGCCCTGCCTAGGAAGCTGCTCTTACTTTAGAGCGACTGCCGTTGGGGGGTGCGATCATCGGAACAAGTGGGAAAATACGTGACAAAGCAAGACTTGGCTTGTAGGTATTGCTCGGAAAACACGAATTCCAGTGAGGACTGAGAGCCGCTTCCTGTTCCGAGGCATGAGGTCGCGGCAGGGAGGCGCCGGGCCGGGGTGCAGCTCTCGCAGCGCGTCCAGGGGTGCGTGCACGGAGCGTAGGAGCAGGGCTCTGAGAGACACCGAGGAACGGAAGTGCTTCTGGGAGGGTTTCGTAAACCTCCATAGAGAAGGAACCAAAAGGCCTCGATCAGCTCAGGGCGGGTCGGCAGCCATCCTAGAAACTGCAGTGGCAATGAACTCTCTTCTCCCGAGACGCTAATAGGAAGAAGAGCCCATTTTTATTTCCTGTAGGAAATGTAGAGGTGGTGCCCCCGGTGAGCACTAAGTTAATATTGGATGATGGCATTTCGGCAGCCGGGACTTGGCTTTTTCCTGACCGAGTCCCACCACCGTCGTCTTTTATCAGCTCCAGGGCCACAGAAGAGAGGACGAGACTCAGAATTTTGGTGCTTCTTAGGATATGCATTCAGAGGTTTAGGAGACGGTACTGAAGTGGCCTACACGAGTGGTCGACATTTACCGAGTACTTCTCACATGAGGTCTTGTTCTCAGGGCTTTACCCGCGTCGCACCGCAGCTCCTCATCCATTCTCACCTCCCTTTCGTCGTCGAAGCAGCTCAGGCCAGAGCTAGCGGTCAAGCAGACTGCCCAAGGTTACACAGCTACAGAAGGGACTTAACCCAGCCACTTGCGTTCCAGAGCCTGTGCCTGTAAATGTTCTGGCTTCCTGCACCCTCCGCTGGCCCGTGCGTCCTCGTGCCGGTCAGTTGAAGAGTCGACATAGGTTAGCGTTGTTGTGCCGTGAGTGTGCTTGTTGACCCGACCTTTCGCCGTCTCTGGTCCGAGGAAGAGAAATCTCCGCTCCTCTTTGAGGAACTATTCTTAGTGTGCCTAGAATCTGGAAATTTTGCGTTTAAAATCAAAATTTGCATTTAAAATCAAGAAATATCTACTGTGTAATATACTGAATGTAAAATTAAGCCTTGCATTTGAAATCAGGAAATATGTACCATGCAGTATTTTTAAAAAGATTTTATTTATTTATTGGGGGCTGGGGAGAGCACGAGGGGAGGAGCAGAGGGAGAGGGAGAAGCCCCCTGACGTGGGGCTCGATCCCAAGACCCTGGGATCATGGGCTGAGCCCCCAGGGGCCCACCATGCAGCGTTGTTACACCACTGAGGGTAAATCTTAGCTGGTCACTTAAAATAAGATTGCTCTCGTAACGTTTAGCTCCACGGACTCTGTTGTTTCCAAAGCTTAAACGAGGTAGGGGTTGCACGGGGTACTATGCAAATGAAGGGAGCCCTACGTCTCATGATCTCGAATGAGATGAACACAATCTAATTCTATTTTTAGTTGTTTTCCTCCCTTGTTAAAACAAAGATCACGTGAAATTGGAAACATATGGGTTTTGTCTCTCTGGGTATTTATTTTTTATTGTGAACCACCAAGATTGAGATTTTAAAATGTTGATTTCTAGGTGTAATTAGTTGTATGTGGCTCTGTAACCCAATTTCCCTCAAATCTATTGGCTTAAAAGAGCAAACATTGAACGGTCTCATGGTTTCTGTGGGTCGGGAACTCCTGGGAGGTTTTTGATCTGGTTCTTTCAGGGGATCGTGGTAAGGGGTGGGCTGGGCCTGCTGTCATCCCCATGGCTGACCGGGGCTGTAAGGTTCACTTCCGAGACGGCACACTCACTTGGCTTTTGGCGGGAGGCCTTGGTTTCTCACCACACGGACCTCTCCAAAGTGACTTCTTGACGTGACATCTGGTTTCCCTGGAGTGAATAATTCAAGAGACAAATGACCTAATCTTGCAAGTCATAACTGTCATGTCTGCCACATTCTATTAATCAGGAGCCGGTCACTAAGAACAGCCTTCCTCAAAGGGAGGAGAATTAGGCACCCAGCCTTGGAAGAGAAGAATATTAAAGGATTTGTGGACATATTTTTTTTTAATATTTTATTTATTTGTCAGAGAGAGAGAGAGAGCGAGAGAGAGTGAGCACAGGCAGGCAGAGCGGCAGGCAGAGGCAGCGGGAGAAGCAGGCTCCCTGCTGAGCAAGGAGCCCGATGTGGGACTCGATCCCAGGACACTGGGATCATGACCTGAGCCGAAGGCAGCCGCTTAACCCACTGAGCCACCCAGGCGTCCCTTGTGGACATATTTTAATCACCATGGTAGGCCTGACTCCATAACCACACCGTCAGACTCTCTGGGTGAGGTGATTTGCATTTTTAACACATTCTCCCGGATGATTTCTGTGCACACTTAAAATAGAGAATCACTGGGTGTTCAGGTGATATTTGTTGAATGATTCAATCTGGAAGTAAATGAATAATATATTGCCCTTTCCTGGTTTATTTAAGAAGCCAGAACTGTTTTTCAACGTATTTAGTGTTCTCAATATTTAAGGTTGGTGCTTAGGCACTAAACCAGGGCTAACTAGATAACAGAGCAAATGACGATTTCTGCTGATTTCACTCTATCTGGACAGGCCCCTTCGCTTTTGTTGCTGCTGCGGCCACGTGAGCTGATTTAGCCTGTGGAGCCCGAGCAGCTCACAGTTAGGAAGAAATTAAGTATGTGGCTGGCAGGGCAAGGCAAAAGGGTATCCTGAGGTTTTTGTGTTGAGACCCAGGCTGCATGGGCCAGAGTCTGGCGGTCGTGTCCGGCTTGTTGGCTTCTGCAGCTGCGGCTTCTAGGAGATGAGGGTATAGGGCCGGGAGTTTGCCAGGAACGGTCAGGTGCTCTGGAGCCCCTCTCGCTTGGACGCCGCTCCTCTTTGAATGCTCAAGGGTCTTGCTGGGCAGCCAGGCTCCTTCCCCCTTCTCCATCATAGCCACTCTCTTGCCTTCCCATCAGCATCACCGCTTAATTCTCTGGCTTCTCACCTGCGGAGAGCTGTCTGCTGTCGCAGAGTGGACGACGGACGTCACGGAGACACCTGGCTCCTCTTCAGATCTATGCACCGACTACCCATCCGCTTCCCTCCCGCCCCCCAGTGAGAGGAGGATCAATACAGATGCTCAGAATCTGGGTCTCCCGTTTCCTCACAAATTCCTCAATTAGCAGAAACACACAATCGGGGGATAAAAGCCCCAGAGAGGAGGTAACGCTTCCTCGGATGGAGGCCTTTTCAGCGTGAGAGAGCACTGCACTCAGAACCAGGGATCATACACTGGGACAGCCGTGCGATGGAGCTGACATGCCCCAGTAGGTACAACAGATTGTTCTGCTTGTAACCAATCAATACCACAATTAACAAATATTTATTGAACACCTAGGAGGCAGCCTGGTTCACACTGCCCTCATCGGCTCTCTGAGAGGCATGCAAAGCCTCCTAACCCCTCTCTGTGTCTTCCCACTTGCCCCTGCCCCAGTTAGGTCCATTCTGTCCTTTGAAACCAGAGTGAATTTTCCTAAAATACACAAACTTGACCAGGTCACTGACCTACTTAAAATGCTCGGGATGGCGATCAACATCCAGATGAAGCCCACACTCCTGTGCGTGCGTGAGGACGTCAGTCCTCGTCTGTCCCCTGCCCGCCTCTGCTTCCCCACTGCTGCCGCTTAGGCACTCCCCACTCTGCCTGGCCCCAGTGAGCCTCTGTCTGCCACGAAGGAGTGTCAGAGGGCACTGGCCTTATCTTAGCACAGGGCCTGGTCCATCATTAAGACTGAATGACTATTACCGTTGCAGTTACTGACGACGTATGGGAAGCCCCTGGCACGCAGGAGCTGTTCACCTGAGAGATCTTTGCTCCTCGGGCCCCAGTTTCTTTGTGAGGGCCAGTCACAGGAAGCCCTCCGTCAGGGTCCGATTTGTGGGAGGAGTGGCACTGCTGAGGACGGAGGAGTTCGGAGAGGCAGGAGGAAGGTGGGGGGTTACATAAACAGGGGTGATGTGTTTGCATGTGGTCCTTGGTCCATGAGGACATAACTGATCGCATCCTTCCTTGAGGGGAGGGCCGAGAAAAATGGCAGTGTGTGGGATTCAGAAGACACGGACAGCCTGACCTTTGGTAAGTCACGGCTTTCCGAGTCTCTCTTCGTTCATCTGTAATATGGGCTCGTCATTAGAGTTAGCTCAGGTGACCTTTCCAGAACGTTTGAGGGCTAGAGCTCTGAAGGTGACAGCCTTACGTGGCCCTACAATTCCCAGCGTGTTAACGAAACACCTTTCACAGCAGGATGGTTGTCTCACACGGACCTGATGCTGACGCGTGCCTACGGCCCCTGGAGATGGAGGCCCCGCACGCCAGGGTTGCACCTCCTGGAAGCATCTCTCCTCTCTCCCTCGTGCCTTCCGCATCCCACATTTGAGAAGAGCTCAGCTTTCTCCGTAGTTCTCTGCGCGGTGTTTTCGCTCCACACCACTGTCCACGCTGCTAGTTACCTTCATAAACGCGACTCGCAGGGCGGCGTGGGAAGAACACGTAGCATGGACCCATGGGTTGGGGAAGAATGGATTGAAATCTGGAAGAGTTTACGGCTTAACCTCACACGAGTATCCCCACCTGTGATCTGGGGCTCATGTGGCCACCGTCTGGCGCCACTGTGAGGTGAAAGACGCACGTGAGGATACCCGCCATGCCTCTGGCTTGTGATCCACCTGGAACAGCCCTTTATTTCCGTATATGGGCACCTGAAATGGTTCCCCAGTGTCCCCTGAAGATCCAGACCCCAGGTCTTCAGTCAAGGAGGGGCTGCCATGGACTAGCTCCACGCCGCCTTCCCCTCTCCGATCTTACTTGTACCCCGCTATCTCGACGCTCCCGCACCCTTATCCTCCGGACTCACGGCCCTTCTGGTGATTTCTCAGTTACTAGAGCCTGACCTTTTCCATCCCATGTGCCCATGGCCTTGCTGTGCCTGCTGTCTCAAGGCCTTTTCCAGGCCCAAGGGACTTGAAGGTCCTTTTCATGTTGTAGCTTCTCCCAGAAACACCCCTCGCTCCCAGGTGGGATCAGTCTTTCATTTCCTGTTCTCCCAGTGCCTGTGGTTTTACTTCTGTTACAGCTCTTATCACCGTCTGCCTTGTAACACAGTCATTTCCCTGTGTTCTTCCCCCTGGATTCAGAGCCCCTGGAGGGCAAAGGCTGTTGTTTTATTTTGGGCTGGATTTTCCCATCCGCACAGTGCCCGGTGCAGTAGGGGTTTAGTAAATACTGCCTGACTCGATGCATGAATGAAATCGTCTCTCCTGGTCTTGTGTGCAGCTGTAATGCAGACCAGGTGAATGTAGAATTTTGGCTTAGTGGATTTAGTTTAGCATAGGAAAGGAGTTTTCCAAGAAGCAGTACTGGCTTTGAGAACAGAAATTGCCTTTAATCTTGTGGAAAACACATGCCAGCCCTCTCCATAATGGTCTCAATTACAGGAGAGCATCGTGTTACTGTAAAAACACAAATAAATAAACCCGACAATACTGTGTTTGGGAGATAAAACCACATAAAAGCCATCTTTCCCCAGCTCTCCGGCATGATAATTAAGGTCTTTCTGGAAGGGGGAAAGAAACAAAACCCAAACCAAAACATACTAGCAAAGAACAAGTGATATTACACTTGAAAACGCTTCTTATGCTTGACGAGGTGGGAGGAGGGGGCTACATTTTTTTTTATGCAGCCCAGGTACCGGGTTCCTCCCAGCTTTTGTCAGACCGATGCTGTACGGATTGCGTGATGAATCTGGTCCTTTGCCGAAGGTGGTGGGACACCTGGAGACGAGAGGGTCACCGGGAAGGTGGTGCTGTGAAATTTGTCTGTCTGCCACGCTTTGCCCCCAAACTGTTCATAGTCTTCTAAGTGCTGGTTCTCCATGGGTCCCGGGAAGCCTTCAGGGAGTCTGTGTGGGCTACAGCTTCCACCTGGATTTCGTTTCCTGATCCCCACTCCCCATTGGAACGTTCGCTTGTCTCTTAACCCCAGGGTTCTGGATCGGGTTCTTTTGAGGGTTGAGTGGGAATGATTGTGTCAGCCACTTAGGGCTGAGACCAGACTCGGCAGAGCCCAGCTGCTTCTCATCACCTTCAGGGCCACCCCCCTGGGCTGAGCCTCCGTAGTCTTTGACCTGGAAGGCCCCAGGGCTTCCCAACTGATTTCTGCTCCTACCTTTGCCTCCCTGAAGTGTTCTTCAGGCAGCCAGAGGGGCCCTTTTGAGATGTGCTTGAGGTCCTGTCCGTCCTCCAGCTAGTCTCCCCTTTCCCTAAGAGTGCACGTCGGAAGCTGTCGTTACCTGGGTCTCACGATACTGCATGGCCTGGAACCTTCCATCTCACCTCCTCCTGTCCCCTCCGTTACTCCTCTCCGACCCTTGAGCTTGCTTGCTTGAGCCAAGCGTTGTCGGTCTCAGAGCCGAGAATCGGGCCAGGCATTACTGTTCTCTCATCGAGGAGCGTTCTGTGCCCAGAGGTGCATGTGGTTCACACCCTTGCTTCATTCACCTCTGCTGAGCGTCCCCTCTGTGGGGAGGGCCTGTCCGCCGGGGTCCGCGGTGCTAAAACAAGGCCTGGCATGCGGCCGGCACTTTGGGCGTTGGAAGCACGAGTGAGCATCGGCTGGCGAGTCTAGCAGACCTGGAGGGAGAATGTGGTCCACAGGGACGGTGGCTCTAGAGTCAGACGTCAGGTCAGGCTGGAGTTGTCCGTCGTCCTCCATCTGGGAGATGTTTTACTTCGGGAAAATCATTTACCTTTCCCTACTAGATAAATGAGATTATGCCTACCGCATGGGATTATTTTGAAGAATAAGTCAGCTGATGTTTGTGAAGTGCCTGGCACTGTATCAGGTAAACAGAAGAGAGGTTCCTAGTTATTCTTGGACATCCCGCTTTCCACTCCAGACGTGGAGGCACGTCTTGTGGGATCAGGGAAGTGTCTAAAAGTGGTTGACCCTAGTTTGCAATTCTCACGTAACCTGTGAGTAGCTGTGAGTATGGTTAAAGCAGCAAGGCCTCTGGTTGGCACGTGCCTCAGTAAATGTCCAGGCCGTCTTGCTTTTACCACTCAGACTTAGCCACCACTGAAGCGCAGGCTGTCAGCTGCGGCAGGTACGGACTTTGGTAAACAGAAAAAGGGAGAAGTCCGCCGCTGGGCTGGGGCGGCTCACAGTCCTGCGGGTGGCTCAACAGGGACTGCATTTATGAAAATGGCCGTTGAGTCCAGGCAGTCGAGACGGGGGGCTGTGCCAGCGAGTGTGGTATTTCCATTTACGTCCTCAGAGTAAGTACAGTCTCACCATTATTCCTTTGAGGCTCTCCTTGCCAAGAAAAACCCATTGTAAATTTCTGGTTTAAAGGTTCTGCAGTTTTAAGGACTCGGACTTTTTGTCGCTGTAACATTTTCTTGGCACCACACACGTTTAAGCCCCACTGGTCTACCTTGTAAATACTGTACAAATGTTGTGAAAAGCTGAACCACGTCACTTGTTTTCTCAAGTTCCTTATAGGAAATGGTAACGCTTCTGCCCCTGGCTACTTGTGGGTTTCTGCTCAGGCATTCTGCAGTGAAAAAGCGGGGGAAGGAAGATATATTGTCAGCAAAATGCGTTTTGGAGATTGGGTTGGGCTAGGCTGGAGGGGGACGTGTGTGGCTGGCAGAGCATCTGCGTGACGTGGGCCCATTGTGTGGAACGCTCCCGCTGGCCCCGGGGCCAGCTCCTGGCCAGGCCACCCGGGAGCAGGCCTCTGGAGCAGAGAGCCCTGCACAGCCTGGAGCCTCTCTAACCCGGTGCACTGAATAGGACTCGGAAGAATAGGAGCCGTGTCCCCTTTGTCGCCCGCAGCCCCGCTTTCAGCACAGTGACTGTGCACTTGGGCCTCAGCTGGCGCCTGGGAGACTCTGCAGGAACTTTGTGTGTGCTCCGTGTGTGCCCGGCGGCGTGGGGGAGTGGAGCGTGCGCTCCGGGGCTGTCTGGGGGCTGGTGCTTGCCGGGGAGGGGCTGCCCTCTTTATGCTGCGGGGTCTGCCGAGAATGTGCCGCCCTTGACAGTGTTGTGGCCAACAGGAGAAGCATTCACGGCATCTTAATGAAATGCAGCAGCTCCTTTCTTGAAGAATAATAGCCATTCTTCTATGGAGCTAGGTCCCTTTTTAGAGATGGAGAGAGAAGCCAATTATTTTTCAGTTAAAATTTATTTTTTTGAACACTGATACCTTCAGGTGCAGACTACCCCCGCTTTGCCATAGAGACATTTGCAGCTCGTCTTCTGCCGTGGTTTTGAGCTGCCATCTCACGGAATGATGACGGGGTGGGCCACCCCGTCGCACTCGGAGGTGCGACAAGGCCTCCGAGCCCTGTGTAGCCCATCTGTAGAGCGGATTTGCCTTCCTCTGGGGGTGGAGAATGGGTGTTTCCTGAAGCGGAATAGGTCTGTTTCCCTTTACTCCGCATCTTGCACATCGTCCGACGTGACCTCTTTTTACTGAAATTGGGGCGTTTTCTCCTGTGGGCCCGATAGCGCACCCTTAAGAGGGGGTCTGATGAGGAGGAGTGTCGTCGGGGTGGAAGGGTCGCGGTGTTTGAGGCGCCGATCTGAAAGTCGTCTTGGGGGGATGCGTCTTTTCACTGGAAAGAAGCAAGATGGAGAAAAGTAGTATTTCATGTGCTGAGGAAACGCTCTGCTGTTTCCCATCTTCTCCAGACTTGTCTATAGTCTTTTTTTTTTTTTTAAACACTTAAGTGGGACTTGGTGTAGTGACCTCCACGTTGCAGCCGTGCCCATGTTCTGTGTAGAAATGGTGACAGACCACGGAGCCCGTCCTGGTTTTCACGCTGCGTAGGCTAAGAGGCCCCTATCAGTACGTGACCGCCTGCCGGAGGAAGTAGCTTCTGTTCGGGCTCGGGTGCTGTCGGTCTGAAACCCGCCAGGGGAGGTCATGCTCTCTGCTGCCCAGTTTCCAGTGAGAAGACGGGCCAAGCCTTTTGCCCCTGAAATCCAAGAGCCGCGGAGGCTGGACACGATACCTGGGTTTGGCTATGGACAGGGATCGGTTTCCGACACTGCGAGCCGTGGCGGCGCTTTCTCCTCGGGAGACAGGTGCGGCGCGTTATTCTGACATCCCCAAGCTGTCTTTCCCGGTGATCATTAGAAGGGAGGACGGAAACGCGTTCTGGTCATCCATGTGGGGCCTGGTGCTAGGTACTTTAACGTGCCCTGCTCCTTTTACAAACCATTACATTCTGGTCGATTTTAAAGATTTTATTTATTTATTCGACAGAGATCACAGGTAGGCAGAGAGGCAGGCGGGGGGTGGGGGAAGCAGGCTCCCCGCTGAGCAGAGAGCCCGATGCGGGGCTCGATCCCAGGACCCTGAGATCATGACCTGAGCCGAAGGCAGAGGCTTTAACCCACGGAGCCACCAGGCGCCCAAATTCTAGTCGACTTTAGATCATTCTGTCAGCCACCGGGAGTTAAAGCAGCCCCTCACCTCCTGCTGTCCCCACCCAGACGTCCTCGAAGCATGTTAGCAGATCAAACCAGCTTGGGGACGGTACTTTCCTTGAGTCATTAAACTCCGTTATTCTGGCTAAGACCGGGTTTTCTGGGGACCCTGGAACTGAAACTGGAGTGGTGAGCGTCAGGCACTGGACATGAAGGGCAGCTTCACACAAACGGCTTCTGCGTGTCGGTGGCTCCAAGACCCGTGTGCGCGACGCTGCCAGCTGCCGTCGGCCGTGCGCTTTGGCTCGGTCCCTGCTCGGGTCGGCCGTCTCGGGAGCTCCTCCTGGGTCTTCATGAAGGGCTTCCTCTGGGCCCCATTGACCGGTGCCTGTAGAGGCTTACAGTTTGCCTGGGGAGGTTCTGGATCCGCTCTGGCGTCCCGTCCGAGAAGGGACAGGGCCCGGACTCTAAGCCAGGAAGTCTTGTTCTGGGTCCGCTGCCACTCTGTGCCGCGGTGACTTTTGTGTGTGCATCCGCGCATCCGCTCCGGAGGTGCCGGCTGGCACCGGCTTTGAAGGCTGACAGCTTTGTGACCTGTGGTGGCCTGGAGTCTCGTTCCCCCTTGAGTGCAACGATGAGAGTAACCGTGCCGGGACGGACCTCGCTGTGAGTGCTTCGTGCGCAGCAGAGACCCCGTGCCTGTCTGCCGTCCCTCCTGCTCCCCTCGGCCGCCGTCGCCATCATCGTCACCGGCGTCAGCTTCCTCTCATCTGCCACCAGGGAGACGAACCAGCATGGGCTTGGCGATTGAGAATCAGCGGTCCTGAGGTCAGCCCGCACACGCTACACGAGCCGGCCGGCATGCATGTGGCGAGGTGCTCCGAAGCTTAGAGGACGCCGTGCGTGGGCTTTTCCTTGCCAGACCCCAGCTCTGCAGGAGCCCCGCTCCCCGCCGGTGTCGCTCCTGTTCCCTCCTTGCTCGCCGAAGGCAGTGTGTAAGGCCCCGGGTCTTACGGGCATGTGGCGTGCGTCCTGTGTGAAGGAGGACGGAGAAGGAGAGTGCCTGCGGCTGCGGGAGCCTCGGGGGCGTGTGGGGACATCAGACCCATAGTAACAGCTGGAGGGACTGGAGGAACTTCCAGGACGAAGTCGCTCCGGGTGCTGAGCTCCCTGGGAGGGCCGCGGGGAGGCGGGCGCCAGTGCGGTCCTGCTGGTTGATGAGTGGGGCGGGCTGGGAGGCGGATGCGGGCCTGGAGTCGGGCCTGGCAGAACTCAGAACTTGGATTAGGAGCTGCAGAAGGGCAGAGAGCCTGGCGGGGTGGGGTCGTGAGGCCGGCTGGAGGGGGCACTGCCTGGGGAGGTGGGTGGTCCGGGAGGCGTGGGCCCCTCTATTCTTAGCAGGAGATCCTGCCTCTGGATCCCAAAAGGGTACACAGAGCCCACTCCCACCCTCAGCGCAGCCTATAATCACATCTTCATGTTCATCTTGACGTTTCTGGTCATTTGGCTGGAGACAAAAACCTAGAGAGACCTACAACGTGGCCCCTGGTCTGAGTGGGCCTGTGAGCAGCAGCCTAGCCACAGCCCCTTTGTTTGTGAGCTGTTTGCCTGCATTTAAATGCCATTTACACAGGGAGCTGTCAGAGCAGAGTTGGCCCATGATTATTCCTTGATGTCTGTTGAGAGGGAAAAAAAGAAAGGGAAGAACGGAAGACGCTGGCTAATGAGCTGGGTTCCCGTTCTCCGCCGATGACAGCTTCCTTTCTGATCTGATGGTCCGCCAGAAGCCAAGGTGGTGTGCTGCGGTGGGGTGACGTCCCCGCCGGAGCCGTCTTTCCCTCCGAGTTGTAATTGACAGGGAGACCTGTCACTTGTCATGCTGGCACCGTGCGGATTCTTGTGCGGCTGCCGGCCAGGAGAGTTTTAGGGCGGCATCTGGGTGGGCGCAGGTTCTGGCAAAAGCGATAATAAATAGAGTGCTGGCGAGGGTGGATTTTGATTGACCCGAGATTGTATATTATTAAACCCAGTCTGCATGCACGTGTCAGTCCGTGAAGAACCAGACCCGTAATCCAGCGCGGGGCCGTGGCAGTTTGGATTTATTAAATGTGCTCTATATCACTATTAATATTGAGGACCAGGGGGGGATATCTGTAATCTTTTAATCTATGCAATAATGGCTTGGAGGGAGGTTACCAGACACGTCGCGCTGTTGTTGGCCTATAATTGTGTTCAGAATTCTTCGGAGCATTGATTTGTTCCTGGCATACTGATTTGGCTCCACAGTCTCATAAAGCTCTTTTGTAGTCCTCTTTGCTTTGGATTTTCCAAAAATAATTGGAGAATAATAATAATGTAGCTGGCAATAAAGAAGAGAGAGTAAGCTTGAAAGCGAATTTTCAGCTCAGTGCATAGCCATAAACATCCTCTGTGCTCATGAACACCTGGGTCTCTGACCTTTGTGTTTATAAGATATTTATTGCCTCATGGGCTCTCTGCTTGGGGGTTATCACTTCAGTGCCTTGTAAAATTTGATTGTCTAGTAAGTAGATCCTGAGTTTTTGCTGAGTAGGGAAAAGCTGTCCCTCCCCTGAGTTTTCCTTGGGAACTACGGACCTGCCTAGAGGGGCAGGTCTGCCCCATTACAGAAGGGAGAGCTGGGTGGTGCTGGAGTTCCAGTGTGGAGACAGACGGTGGGACCCACCAAGGGCACCCTTTGTACTTAATTAAGTAGCTAGTAATGGAAATGACTTTTGAATGGAAGCCGGGGGGGTGGGGGGCAGCACATCAAGGAAACCCCAGTAGTGATGATGGTTTTCCTTTTAAGTAGAAATGAGGTTTTTGATCTAAATCGGGGAACCTCTCTTGGCATTGTTACCACCTTCTCACCCTTCTTCCCGTTTCCAAAACAGGCCTGAGGAAATGGGCCAGAGAAATGGTCTCCGAGTTCACTTCCACTGGCTGTAACAAGAAGATTTGGTTCATGCCGCAGAGCACACAGACACTTGCCTCCCATCTTCCGTGTTCTTGAAACATTTCTGCAGGAAATTCTAGGCACCCTGTCAACCTTTATTTCCCCCGATGCCGTTGCTTAATTATTCCTAAAGGAAATGCTCAGATCCCCGCCACCCGACAGGTGCGCTACTGGGGGCCGCTCCGTGCTGCGCACCGGGGTAGCGGGCATAGGGGGTGCGGGGAGTTACCAAGAAACGGGCGTCTTCGGAGGGCTCTGCTCTAACTGCACGAGCTTTATTACGGCCAAGGTACGAGCCATCTCGAGGTGTGTAGGGCCGCTATTGCTCAAAGGAGACTGTTCTACCTGAGACGCGGCTTCTTGTCGCGGCGGGTTAATCGCCGCCGCGTGTCGCGGGGTGTCTGGGGCATGCTGTCCCGTGCCCGGCTCCGGTCGGGCGGTGCTGCCCGGGAGTCACGGGAGCGCAGGACGGGCTCCGCGGCTTGTGCAGTGGCTCGCAGCGGGCCTTGCGGTGGGCAGAGAGGAGAAAGCCCCGCACCGTGGCACATGGGAATGAGATGCGGGGGCAGTCGTCGGTCAGGAGAGATGGCGATCAGACCCGTCCTCTGCGCTGAGCTCTGTGAAATACGACGGAAGAAGTGCGAGTTCCAGACCCCCAGGGGCACTGCATCCCCCGGGGGAAGGAGAGGGGCAGGACGTGGTCCTGTGCGTGTGGCCCCTGGACCGCTTGCACCACGTCCGCCGGGAGCTAGTTCGAGTTCGAGCTGCAGATTCTGCCGTGTCACCTGGGAACGCCGGTGACGTTCGAGCACTTGTGCTTCCGGCTGACACCACTTCTGGGGAATGAATTCATGGCGCGTGGGATTGAGGGCTGCTTGCTGTAGGGCACCGGAAAGAAAAGAACAGGCTGTTCTTTTCGATTCTGAACCGAGCTGTCACCCTCCCTGTGAAGGGGGTCAGAGGAGGGAGGGAGCCGTGGGGCGTCAAGGCGGGGTCTCTGGGGAGAGCGAGTTCCGAGCAGGTTTGGAGGAAGGAATAGGAGACAGAGAGGGAGAGCGGCATCAGTGAGCGCGTGTGTGACGGGGAGCCTTCTGGCCCCTCCAGAGCGTGGCTCCGTGTGGGGAGAACACGGACTCACAAACCCCAGCCAAGACGAATAGATGCAAAGTCAAGTACAGACGCAGGCTGTTTTGTGAAGAAGAAGAAAAATGTTCTTCCCAAGTTGAATTCTCGTGTGCTCCCGTCTCTCGCATCACCTCTGGCAGGGGTGCGGTCAGTCGGGGCCAGCGATCGTGCACCTGGAGAGGCTTTATGAAGTGAGGGGCTCACAAGGAGGATTTTACTTGCCTGAGGCCACGGCTTTCCAAGCGGGAGGCTGTGGTGCTCAGGAGAAGTAGGGATGACTGTGTGTGGGGAAGGATGAGCTGCTTCTGCAGGAGCAGTGCCCCGTGTCTGCAGAGTGTGTGTGTGTCCGGGAGGAGGGACCTGGGATCCCACTCAGGGGTGGGGGTGGATCCAGAGGCGTGGGGATGTGAGGAAATCCAAAATTAAGTCTTGTAAGTTTTGTCTTTCTTATTTAAAGGCAGAAGAAGAGCCCCTGAAGTTTATCAGAGAGAAGCAGCACGATGAGCGTTCTGTCTCATGAGTCTAGCGAGGGGGCATCCGTGACTGGAGGGAGGGAGGGAGGCTAGGAGGCTGTTCTCGGTGTAGGAATGAGCAACGACGGGACTTTGAACGGGTGCCGTCCCAGAAAGTCGGTGTGAGCGGCGGTAGGAGTCCTGGTGACCGCAGTTGGAAGGGAAGAAACGGGCCGCCGTTGTGCTGTGTCGCCCACAGCCCCTGCCACTGGTCGAGCTGAGCCATCACCATTTTCCTGATACAGAGGCTGAGTTTTGTAGCTGGTCCAAAGGCTGTGTGGCTGGAAGTGGCAGGTTCAAGACTGGACTCACATTTGTCTGCCCGAACAGCCTGTGCCCTTTCTGCCGTGGATGCTGACCTTCGACAGAGAGAAAGATGCCGTGTGTTCAGAAGTGGGCAGCTGCTGGTCTCGGCAGAGGTGTGGCAGGCCGGAGGCTGTTAAGCAAAAGGGAAACCACAGCACAAAATGCCAAAGTTCCTTTAGCGAAACTGTCGGAAAGAGCTTCCGCGCGCCCAGAACCTCGCTCCACGCCGAGGCGGACACAGGGCTGCACTATTTGGTTGGCCAGTGACCCTGAGACACACCGATGATGGGGTCCGTGACCCACTGCATGTGAATCCGGCCCCACGACAGCACGCGCGGCCCCTCCTCCGGATGTGCTTTGCTGTGAAGGTTGCAGCTTTACCTGGGCCTAGACTCACTCGTTCCACCTCAGGACTTGTTGTTATGTGTGTGGAAAACCAGTGCTGATTCGAGCTATTTTGGTTGAGTTTCTTGTTTTCCTACAGACCAGTGTATTCTAACCGGTGGACGTGCCCGTCCACGCAGGGCAGCCTGAGATAGAAGCAGGAAACGTCGAGCAGGTGTTGACATGTGTGTCACACCCGCCACCGGCGTCAGCCTCGTCAGAGTGCAAGCCTGCTTACCGTTCCCCAGCACTTGGCTCCTGCGCCACGTTTCGTGGCACTTACTTTCTGTCGCAAGGAAACAGGATGAAAAGCAGCCATTGAGAACACCGCTTGGGAGCCTTCCAGCATTCTTTCTGTACAACAGCTGACATGATGAATAACCTTAAAAGTTAGTGCGAAGCAAAAATTTCCTGATAAACTCATGTTTCTTATTGTTGAAACATGACAAAATAACCCTTTCTATTTTCCCTTTGTCTTGCTTTGCTAAGAAGCTCCAGTCCCACTTTGATGCTGAATGGCCCTCCCTCTAAAATTCCAAGTGTATCTTTCTTCTAATTTCTGCTATTTGGTTCTATTTATTGTAGTTGTTTTAATAAGCCAGCAACCTGTATCACATGCTTATTGGAAGTAGCTAACCACCTTTGGTTTCCCTGTTACTGCGATTGTGTTTCGGATTTGTTTAAAAGCGCGTCCCGAGTGCCTTGAAATGGACCGCGTGTGTCTGGTTACTCATGCATCCACTCGCTGCGTATTAATTGAACTCTTACTAGATGCTGGCCAGGCACTTGAATATTTTTCTCTGGGTGTAAGGCAAATAATTGTGCGTAACAGAGTCCTAAGTTAGGGGAAGGTCAGTTTTCATTGCTGGCCCTGAGGAGGGTTTTGGAGTTGACTTAAAAGTATTGATTTGAGGAATGCTGGTGATTTTCATCTCCTTTTCCCATCTCCGAACTAAGGGTCATCCCTCTCAGAGGTCGAGAGTCAGAAAACCTGTATTAATAGTGAAAGGACAGGAAAGGAAGACTTTCCTAGACATCACAGAACTGTAATCAGCATTCAACAGGGAAATTCTGGGGTCGAGTAAATAGTTTATTTATATAGTGTGTTTCTCATCTCACTTCCCTTAACCAAGAAAAGAAAAAAAAGTAGATTGGAATCCATCTTACTCATTGTTTTGCAATTTGCTGCTTTGGAATTTTTTTCCCCCTTTTCTTCCCCTCTCTTCTAAAGGAAGGTAAAAACATCTCTGAGACGTGCGATCACAGTCTGGGAACAAGGTTTGTTCTTTGAGTTTGATGCCCGGGTAGAGGCTTGGGACATCGTCTCTGGAAATGAGATGCTGAACCCCGGGGTTATGGCCTCCTGAGGATTCCAGAATCTGAGCAAGGATAAAGCAGTTGGAACAGCTTCTCGATTGGCTTTGTGTAGCCGCCAGTCATGGCCAAGTCTGGCGTAGATAATTGGGACTTTCCAGGGGACCAGAGAATCTGGAAAGACCTAGGTTCCTTTATGTGTCACTCTAAGGCTTGCGTGAAGACATGGCTTACCTTTCCATAAGCCAGGACCCCGCTGACCTGTCGGAATGTGGGGTTTTCCTCCTTCCTTTCTTTGTTTCTTCTTTCTCCCTTCCCTTTCCTCCCTTCTTCCCTTTCTCCTGTGACAGTGTTGGGCATCAGCGGAGTCCCAGGTGGCTCACCTTTAAAGAGAACCCGCCTCAAGGGGCAGGGAGAAAATTGCATCGTCCACATTGATGATGATAAACAAATTTTAGGAGGCTTCCAGTTGTACCCGAAATCTTCTCTCTGAAAGTGTTGAGAGCACGAGGTACAGAATTTGCATCACTTTACTCCATAAATGAAAGGTGCTTGACTTTGACCCTTGACATGATTTAAATGGTGATAGATTTAAGTGATGCTTTGTTCCTGACTTAATTTTCAGGATTTTAACTCCTTTGCTAAGTTGGTTCAGCAGCCCGAAGCAGCAGCAGTGTTTTGTGTGACATTTCCAAAAGATTGTTTGAGTCCATGGTAATCCCTAAGGTAGCTATTGTGCTAAAGTTCTTCGAAGAGCCTCTAGGTGCCTAAAATCTGTATCGTCCTCTTTTCCCCCCAGAGGAAGTCGTGTGCTGAGGTTGTGGGATCTGGAACTGGATTTACCTCCTACAGCATTTTAAACCTTTCTTCTGTTTCCTCCCTTATTAGTAGCAGCAGTGTCTTCTTCCTCTGGTCATCCCCTGAAAAGTATAGGTGACAGTAAGTTGAATGGTGGTTTCGAATATGGGAACGGTAAGTGTATTATACTCCACAGTAATGATACTAAAAAAAATTTCTCCCACCAAAAATTATATCCGGACTCTCATAGAATCATCTGGAAGTTTAAAAAAAAAAGTCATGCTTGGGTCCCATCCTAGACCGATAGACTAGGACTCTCTGGGAATAAATACATATATAGTTTCAAAAGTTTCTCAAGGGGTGCTAAATGGCAGCCAGGTTGAGAACCGTTGCTCTAGGCCCATGGGTGGTGAACAGGAGAGCTCTGGCGAGTCCTTTACACTTGCTTTTCCAGCTTTTTGACGACTTCTCCTGGTTAAACAGATACCGTGTCACTGTGCCCTGTTAAGATACCCCCTTCAGCCTTCTTTTCAAGCGGGCTGGCCTCGTCACACTGTGGTTCCCTTTCATGGGACTTAGGACGGTCCCATAGACCCATCGCTCACGTGTATACCAGGAAAGGCCTTTATTCTCAGGGTTCAAATTGTTTTACAACGAGGTGGTTTAGTTTGAGGAATAGTCAGTTACCTTTTTGTACCCCCGTTTGGGCTTCTGTTTTAGGTGGGGTTCCCTAGTTCTCCTTCTTCACCAGAATAAAGGAAGAGTCAGGGATGTTTCCTGAGCTCTTTGAGCCAGCGCTTAATGCTGGCGGGAGGTTTAGGAAAGATACAGCCTCCCTCCCTCATTGCCAGCAGAATGAGAACTGTTGAATCACTTGATCCTGGCTCTGTGAAATAATACACAGGAGGAATTTCTCCTTTATGACTTTAATCTGATAAACTCTACTTGCCGTGGCGCGTTAGATTCTCTCTGTGTTCCTCTGCTCCCACCAGCATAATCCCAGCCTTCTGCGTGCAACACCCGAGACTCAGCCCAGCCTTGATGCGGACTTCAAACAGGGTCTGCTTTAGAACGCTCTGGGATAAGGCTACGCACTGAACATTACCGCTGCTGGGCTCCTAAAAGGAGCCAGGAAGCCGCATATCCAGAGAATCCCGTAAAATTTCCTACTGAGCTTGGGCTGGAAGCAAGCAGCCACGATAACCAAATAGAGCAAAGCCAGTTTAACTCTTGTTTTTCTTGTATCCTTTTTTTCCTGTTCTCATTATCTATCCTCTTCCACTTTTCTTTGCCCTCCCTTATTTTTTCCATTCATACCTTTCCTCTGTTTTCTTCTCTACTCCATCCGTCTTTTCCTGGCCTCTTTGTTTTTCTTCTTCTCGGTGTTCTCTCTCTTCTCACTGTTGGAGAGCCAGGAATCTTGTATAATTTGAGAATTAGCCAATCTTTGGGGGTTCTTATCTAAAGTGAATCTTGGATGGTTTCCTTTAAGTTCGTTTTCCATCTCACTAATTTCTAGAACCAGTTGGCTGGAGAGGAAGCCACAAGGAGTTCCTGTGGCTTAGAACTCATCCAGGGTGGTTAGGAACAAGGAAAAGGGAATTAAAATAAATCCTTATTAAAAGAGGTCTATAATACTTAAAAAAAATTTTTTTTTTTTAAGAGACAGGACCTTGTCAATCTAGTACCTTCACTTGTACAAGTATCTTTTTTGGTGGAAACAAAGCAAATATTATAGGTTGGTACATACTAGGAAAAATTCGACTTAAACATAAAACATGAACTCTAGGAGAAAAATTCCTTAAATTCTAAACAGAGAAATAGAAACAAAGTTATATTCTTATGCGTATGTGGGAACAAGCGTAGGCATGCATGTATATGTTTCTGCATGTGCACACAGAATAATTTTGAAGCATTACTGAGTATATATACAGGTAGTATACTGAATTTAGAAAAAAATACAAACAAGCAACATGGCGTTCTTTTTTCCAGTTTTACTGAGACATAATTGACATGCACCACTGCATAAGGTGAAGGCACACAGCGTCTTGCTTTGGTTCACATATATGGTGACACGATTACCAGGGTAGGCTAACCCGTCTGAAGCCGAGGGCATGGGAGATGCTGATACAAAGATGATAAAATCCAACAGTTCTTTCTTTGTGTTCCTGGCAGGTATCGTAAATAGATCTCAGAACTCTGATCTTCCGATTTTTCTTAGTCTACTACTCCAGGATGTTATTGGGGGCAGGCAGAGATGAATTCCCTGTTCCTGTTAGTGGAGGCTCAGAGGGACTTTTGGCCAGGAGAGACTGTTAGAGAACGAAGTCCCATCTTTGGAGATAGCTCTTTTGGTTCAGGGTTAAAGATTTGTGCCCAGAGACCCCCAAACCATCCTAACTATTGCAGCCTTTCCTTTTATTGCCTGTTAGCCCAGGCATTTGACAAAAGCAAGATTTCTAGAGATGGCTCTGGAGAAAGAAAGATTTCGGTGAGTTTGAGAAAGCCTCAAGACTGATCTGGGGCGAAGAGCGCTTTTTCGGCCTGGGTTGCTGGTTTTTTGGGGCAGTCATTGGTGGACAGATGCGTTTCCTAAAATCGTGTGGGGTGCTTATTAGTGTTGAATGCTGTGTGTCAGGCCGGGAGGTGAAGGTGCTTCTCAGCTCGGGTGCACAGATGGCCGGCTCACGATGAGGAAGAAGGGGCACGGATTTGGCACATTTGAGCAGCAGCCGCTCAGCGTCCTAGAGCGAACTGCCCGCTGACCGAGATTTATGGGCCTGTCTGGTGGAAGGGCTCAGCACAGCCACCGGTGGGCTGTTTCTTCATCAGAAAGCCTGAAACAATTGTGTGTGTTAGGAATGTCAAAGTGACAGACTTGGGTTCAAAGGACTATACATTTTTATATATCTGTCCTTTGCCCTTCTTCTTGTCCTTGAGGGTTTCAGACAAAGCTCATGTTTTCCTGCATGTTGTATAAATAGATGTGCACTCAGACTGGTGGAGACGGACGGCACCAGGTTACGGTTTTATGGGCGGGTGCCGGTGTGACATCTCTGGGCTCTGCCTTGTGGGCTTGGGGCGGCAGCTGACCACGGCTCTGAAACAGTCAGGTGTGGCTGAATTTACAGAGAGTAGCACCTCTGAGGAAACAGTATGCAACACTTTGATCTTCATACAGTAGCTAAAGTTACCGCATTCTAAACAATTTATGTAAATTGAATTATTTAAACTGGATTTAGGGACATTCATTGTAAAGGTAATCTGTGGTAAATCCCTTTGTGATTCCCGCCCTCCGCCCTGTTTTGCATCCCCATTTGAAAGCCCACAATTTAATCTGTTTGGATAGGGTGGATTCTTGTATGGTTAAATCACTGCAATTTATACCTACTGAGGAGTAAATTACCAGACTAAGCTCCTTAGGGGCAGTGCATAACAAAGAACTTTGCCACATGTACTCAGGAAACCTGCATTCACTTTCTGTCCACAGCAACTCTACTTCCATCAGTCCAAAGACTTGGAATCCTGGAGGGGCGCCTGGGTGGCGCAGTGGGTTAAAGCCTCTGTCTTCAGCCCAGGTCAGGTCTCAGGGTCCTGGGATCGAGCCCCACATCGGGCTCTCTGCTCAGTGGGGGGGCCTCCTTCTCCTACCCCCTCTGCCAGCCCACTTGTGGTCTCTCTCTCTCTGTGTCAAATAAACAAATAATCCTTAAGAAAGGAAAAGACTTGGAATCATAGAAAAAATTTAAGAATTTTAGCAGCAACCATGGTATAGTTAGCATTCACTTCCTTGCTGAAAGGAGGTATGGGGCCTGGTGGTGGTGCTGTCAGTGAAGGTGGGTCACGGTTTAGTGCGACCCACACTTCTACCTGGAGCTCACTGTAGTACGGGGATTACAGACCAGAAAACCAGTGACTAGTCTGTAGAAAATGTTAGCTGTCCTTGCTCTTGTGAGTGTGGTAACTGCTCTAATAGGGGATCCTGGGAGCCTTGGCTGTAAGAGACCTTGGCTGTGCCTGGTGCTGTTCAGAGAGGCTTCATGCAACAGACACGGTGCCCGGTCAGCATCTGGCCCGAGACGATGGCTAAGAGGACTACAGGGCTCAGTTTGTCCATCTGGAGATGGGGATAGTAATCATCCCGGTCTACAGAGTTGGTATGAGGATTCCAGGTGACTGCTGCGCGTCGTGTGCTGGTCCTGGTAATTGAGAAGCTGTCCGCAGTGACAGCTGTACCCAGGCCACCGGTCCTTTGTTCCTTATAACAGCTCGCTGAAGAGAGTAGCACTGTCCTCTATTTTGCAGAACCTCGCAGAGGTTAATTTGCCCACGGTTATCCCCCTAGAACCTGTAGCGCCAGGCTTTGAATCTAGAGGTCTCTCTCCTGGTTCCCTCTTGTTCTCTTTATGCTGCTCTGGGGGCCCAAGCTGATTCCAGCTGCTTCCTCCTCCATTATCCCCCTAAGTGCCCCGCTGAGAGGGGTCTGCAATTGCCTGCCCCTCCTCTCCCTGCCTCCTGGTCGTGCCATGAGTCATGGTGAGCCATTTGTGTCAGAGAGGGGAGCGGGGGCTTGCTGTCGCATGTAGCAATTTGCTGTGCGTTCTGGCTTATGTGCTGGGGACACCAGCAGAGAAGCGTTCATCAGGAGGCATTGCGTTCGCTCAGGGGCCACACCGTGTATTTTAAAAGCTTTTAGCCCTCTCTGGCATCATCGATTGTGCTTTAACTTAAGAAATAAAGCGACACTGAGCCTTTTATTAACACTACACATGTTTTCCATTTAACTTTGACTGGTTAAGTCTGGCACAAAACGGAAACTTGCAAACCAGCCTCCCTGGGATGCGTAGCTTCTCTCGTGCTATTTATGCTGAGAATCCTTATGGAATGGAGGGCTCGGATGGTCTCTGCCCACAGCTAGGGCCCCGGAGGAGATTTTCTGCTTGCCTTCACTCTCTTGGTGGCGTGGGTTGCCTTGGTGGATGAACCTTCTGGACATAGATAAGTATTGAAATGGGAGCTAGTATTTGGGAGCTGGACAGGGTATAAATGTACGTGCCCCTATATTCTGATGCAAACTTCTGTATCCTGTATGTTTGACAAGACTGGGTGTTTGGGATTTACTGAAGTTTAGGAACTTGGAACACTGAATTTGTAAGGATTCCTAGAGGTCATTCATTTCTTTTATAGATCAAGAAACAGAGCTGAAAGGATGAGGATGGTGGTGGTGCCGGCAGCCAGAACGCTAACCCGCTTGAAGCCAGTCACTTTCCAGGGTGCTTCGTGTGTACCTTATATGATTCTTACAGGGACTTTATGAGACAAGCAATATTATCATCTCCATTTTACAGATGAGGAAACTGAGGCAAAGAGAGTTTCAGTCGTTAGCCCAGGTCACATGGCTGGCACAGGGTGGAACTGAAATTTGCACCCAGGCTCTCTGGCTCTGTCAGGGTCGCTGACCTTGGTCACTACCCAGTAGCTTGTAAGTGACGTGCCCTGAGTCACAGAGCTGGGCAGAATGATCAAAGATTGGAATCCCGTTCTTTTAAGGGCTGAGCTCCATGGGTGATACATAAAATTGTTTTAGCTGTGGAACCCTTCCTTAAATGGAGATTACTGGATGGGGTAACCAGTTCAGTAAGCAAAACCCAGTTGTTATGATTGACGTGGGGATAGGATGGACATTGACCATTAATCCAGCCCTTCCGGTGGCTTCTGAGAAAGCCATGTGGGGCATAATTTTAAAGCTTTGGCTTTAGTTAGGGATGTTAACTTCATACTGATGTCTTTTTGGCCACAGTTAAAATCCTAGCAGGGAACAGATACCTCTGGTCGCATCTGTCCCATTCTCTCTGCTTCTGTACCCACTTGAAGCAGACTGTGATGCCTTTGTAGCTATTGTTGTGGGTTTGCAGGGTCATTGAGGGTAACCAGAATCAGGTGCGTACTGGGAAAGGGCCTTCCCGAGAGTCTAAAGAGGGCATCAGCCCCCTTGCCTGCTGAAAATCTTCGGGCTGCAGTCACCATTGTGATCTGCATATTTGCTGGGCAGCCAGGTGCTGACTTCTGCTGCCTGTCTCGTTGCTTGGACATTGGATGGTGCCCCCTGGGTCGTCATTCTGAACATCACTTGTGTCGTCAGTGCCACTCCTCTCTCCTCCTCTGCCGTGTGAGCACTGTTCAGCAGTGGTTCAATAAATGCTGGTTGAATCTTTTGGAATCACTGTTTAGGGTTCCAGACTGCATGTGTAGATTGGAGGTCCAACAGGTCGACACTGACTTGACCCCCAAACCTCTTCGATACCAGGACCTCATTTTTCATCTGTCTCCACGTAATGGAATAAAGCTGGCTTCGTTGGGATTTCAGTTTGGCCAAACGTAACATAGAGCAAAATCGGTCTGAAGCTCATGTTCCTTTTGACCGTTATGAAAAAACCCAAGATTTAATCTTTAGACCTTTCTCCCCCAGATTGAGCATTTTCTTGCCTTGTAAAGATAGTTGGGGGCCGGGGGAGAAAGAGCGTGTTCAGGGAAAATGGGCCCCACTCCCTAAGCGTCACTTCCCGCTCTCTGAGGTCTGTTCCTTACTGGCTCATTAGTGGTCCCATAACCAACTGTACTTGTGTGTTTTCTTTCTTTCTTTTTTTTTTTTTTTAAGATTTTATTTACTTATTTGACAGAGAGAGAGAATGTCAGGGAGAGAGGGAATACAAGCCAGGGGAGGGGGAGGGGAGAAGCAGGCTTCCTGCCACTGAGCAGGGAGCCCAACATGGGGCTCGATCCCAGGACCACGACCTGGGCCAAAGGCCGACATTTACCAGCTGAGCCACGCAGGCGCCCTTGGACTTGGTTTTGAGGGGAGGGTAAAGCAGCGGGAGAGTGAAGTGTATGAAGTCCACGAGCCTGGTGAGGTGCCGGGATGATGAAGACAGGAGAAGAGTGGGACTCTGTCTGGGCCAGTGGTTCTGAGTGTGCCCTTAGAGTGTTCCGGAAGCTCCAGCACCATTTAGGAACTTGCCGGGAATGTATTCTCACATTTCATCTGTCCTGTGTTAGGGGTAGAATGTGTGTTTTTGAAAAACCCTACTCTGCTAACGCTTTTCTCCTCCTAACTCGGACGGCCCTGATGGCTGCTCGTTTCTGGTCAGTCCCCTGATACGCTTTAGCTACGGGCCTGCTTCGAAGGAGGACTGTCGAGGAGACCTAAAGGGATCTCCTTGTGTTCCAAAGGCTTTTCCCGGAGTTCAGTTACTTGTGTTCTTAGTGTCTGTTGCTTTTGTTCAGATCAGGCACTGAAACAAAATTAAGAGTCTCGTCAAGCCTTGAGTTTATTAATAGCCGTTCCATTTGTTTAGTGCTAACGTGAGACGTCTGATATCTGCAGAGGAGGAGCCTCGTGGAAACGTGTGCTTCTCAAGTGTCCCACCAGGAAGAGCATCGTGAAGCCCGCAGGAGGTGGAGATTAAGTAAATCGGTGTAGTTCTGAGCTCTCCGTAGCGTGATGAGTGCGGTGGCTAAGAACACAGCTTGGAGGGGCTTCCATGGGTCGGAGTTCAGACAATTTGGGCATTAAAAGAATGATGGTAATTGAATGTAAAGGATTGAATGGATAAAAATCCACGAGTCTAGTGAGGAGAGATAGAAACAGGGAAGGGAGGCAGGAGAGAGGGAGAGAATCTCTTTGCACTCTTGGGAACGACTGTTAAACCAACTCCTTGTTCGAAAAATTGTTAATAAAGGGAAAAGAATTAACTATTCACCCTGCCCCTTAATGAGAAACTGTAGTTCTTCTATGATTGAGAAGGGTAAGTGCTGGTTTACAAAAGAATGCTAGCAAATGAAATACAAAAGGAAGCACAGAAAGTCAGAGTCGCACCCTCCCGTGAAATACTTGATTCGGGCAGAAGGGTCATTAGCGGTGGCAGAACCACTGGCTAAAGGGTGTGAGGAGCACCGCGGTCTCCTGTCAAAGGATACTCCACACGTCACTTGCGAAGGGGAGAGTGTGTCTTAATGGGGTGTTCTCCCCCTTAACTGAGTCATCAAACTCAGCATCCCCGGGGTAGGACAGCCTGACAGCACACGCCTCTTGATGGCTTGAAGAACGCCGTGTCTCCAAGGAGTAGTTTTGCCAAAAATGTTGAACCTGAATCTGATCAGGTCTATAGGAACCATGACGGGTAGGCAAATTAATCCACACTAGGTGGAAACAATTAGATAAATCCCAAATGCCGGACATTCTCAGGGCGCCTGGGTGGCTCTGTCGGTTGAGTGTCTGCCTTCGGGTCGGGTCATGATCCCAGGGTCCTGGGATGGAGCCCCGCGTATGGCTCATCCCTACAAAGCAGGGAGCCTGCTTCTCCTTCTCCCTCTGCCTGCGGCTCCCCCTGCTTGTGCTCTCTCTCTCCCTGTCAAATAAAAAAAATAAAATCTTAAAAAAAAAGGAGAATTTAAAAAAATTAAATATATGGGACATTCTCAAGATAATTGGTCTGTCTGATCTCTTCAAAAAGTCATTGTCCTGAAAAGAACTTTCTGGCGGGCATTATTGTGGATTATGAGACACTGATGAAACAGCCAAGTGCAGTGCCTACGTCTTGAGTGAATTTGGCTTAAATAGTAGCTGCTATAAAAGATAGTTGGGGGCACTTGTGGAAATTTTAATATGGACTGGATATCGGAGTACACTAGGAATTTATTGTTAATGTCTTAGGTGTGAAAATGGTATTTGTATTGTGTTAGAAGAATGCCTTTTTCTTAAGAGATGCTTAGTAAGTTTTCAGCATGAAATTAGCCAAGATATCTGCAAATCACTTTCACGTGGTTCCATAAGAAATAAATGTATGTAGCCTGTGTGAATTTGGCCGAATGTAAAAAAAGTTTGTATCTAAATAGTAGAGGTATGAGTTTTTGGTTCATACAACGAAAAAGGGTGGATTGGATTCAGATACTGACTGTGTCAAGGCACAGCCTTAAGTCGGCCTCTTACTTAATGTTTCTCAGGGTCCATGTCCATAAGTCGGGTATAATAATAATACCACAGAGTGTTGTTGAGGTTAATATTTAGCGTGTAAAACATATCAGCATAGTGCACAGCATATAAGTGACTTATACAGGCTAAATGCTGAATAAATACTCGTATTTGTGATAACTTTGAGTCTAAGAGTCAGTATCTCAGCTTAGTGTTACTGATTCAGCACAGAAAACAGTGCATCATGTTTGTTGATAATTTGACGCATGAAAGGTACGGATTCCCAGAAAATTTCACATTTTTGAGTCGTCTAGTTCGTCTGTGCATTCTTGTTTGAGAATGCCTCAGCTAGAGTTTCTTCTCTAGAAACTTCGGTGGTCTTTAGGAATACCTTATCTGGAAATCTCTTGGTGTCTCGGTCTTGTGCCTTGATTTGGAGAAGAATTCAGTGGATTTAAGGGAAAGACTTACTAAGAAGTGAATGAAATGCTGGTGTGAGGGTTTGCTTTTGTAAGCCACATGCGGCCCGACTGTCTTCACAAAAGACCATCTTAGAGCACGATACGTGCATGGAGCCTTTCACTGTTTAAAAGATCCTCTTTAAGATTCCTTCAGAGGGTTAAAATGAGTTCATTTTTAGAAACATCTAAAGTTTTCTGTAGTTTATTCTGATCTTGCAAAGCGAGTGATTAGAATGGATTACTCACTTTTGATCACAGAGGTGTGTAACGAGGAAGTGGTAGGATGTTTTTGCTCCTCGTTGTGGCCCATGCTGCTGTTGGAAATTTCCAGGGAAGAATTAAAAAAATAGTTCAGTTTGTTCAGACTTTCCAAATCTTAACTACTGTCGCTACCGGTGAGCTTCTCCCCTCTTTTACCTGTCTGGGTGTGTTGGGTGCATTTTTCTCTGGGACTTTATCTTTTCAGTGCCCCAAAGGTTCAGTGTGTTTTATAGTTCTGTGGACTTGATTCAGATGTTTTGTGTTAACATTGCAGTGGTAGAAATTGACAGATACCAGTAAATCCCTAATGGCTGGCCTCCTGTTGGCTGCCTGTCCCAGCTTAGGATTTCAGAGAGGGGTGGAACCTCCCTGGCAGCTGGGCAGTGTGGCCAGGGCTGACTCAGGGCTGGACCCTGCGGTGCGGTGGAGGCATAACTGTAGTTTGGCTGTGTGTGTAGGACGATACTGGAAGCTGTGCCAGGTGGAGACTGGGACGATGTCCAGGCAGAGTCTGGGCACAGGGCTGCACTTGGTACCCTGAAATTCAGCGATAGGTGACGCGGGGCCGTCTGCGCACAAACGAACTTGTGATTCAGTGGTCGGCTACAGGCCTGGCATAGTCCTTCTGAATGACAGTTTTGGACTTCGCGTCTTCCAGTGGACCTGTAAGCGGTGGTCAGTAAATATCTTGTGGGTCAGTGCATGAAGGGGTGCGTGCTGCCTGGTGGCTCAGTCGGTTGAGGGTCGACTCTTGTTTTCGCTCAGGTTGTGATCTCTGAGGGTCACGAGGTTGAGACCCGAGTAGGGCTCCGCACTGGGTGTGAAGCCTGCTTGAGATTCTCTGCCCTTCACCCCCTCCCCTCTCCCAACTCCTCATGTTCTCTCAAATAAATACAATCTTGAAAAAAAAAAGAATGAAAGGGTGTTAGATGAAAGTATTAAAGGGTGACCCAGTAAACTAGGAGGATCCAAGTCACGAGGCTAGAGGGGGGCATCACTCTGTCGTGGCGAGTCGCGAGAATTTGGGGAGGGATAGCACAGGGTAGAGTTCTTAACAACAGGTGCACGCAAGAGGTCAACCTTAAGGGAATCTGCTGGCGAAAATACAAAATCGCACGAGGGCAGGAAACATGTCTGCGCTGTTCAAGAGTAACTACTTGATGGGCCGCCGAGTAGTACTGAGTAGGCAGTGAGGACTGTGGGGCAAGCGGGTGCCGCGCAGGTGGGTACAGGAAGGAAGCAGCCTGTTTGCCGGCTGACCTAGTTGCAGGGGGGCCGGTGATGCTGATACTGTGGGTCCCTCAGAGCCTAGTCTCCGAGACGTTTCACTTCTCAGTGGAGGAATCCTGTGAGGGCTCCGTCGGCGCAGCAGAACTGCACAGGAAACGTGGGTGTCCACTTCAGAGAGGACAGAACGGAGACTCCGAGATTTGCCGTAATTTGCATGAAGGTCCACCACCAAGAAGATC
Source organism: Mellivora capensis (assembly GCA_004024625.1). NCBI lineage: Eukaryota > Metazoa > Chordata > Mammalia > Carnivora > Mustelidae > Mellivora > Mellivora capensis. Next base: position 6,182 of record PISX010001899.1, on the reverse strand, counting down.
CTCCGATCTCCACCCGGGATTTTCAGCTCTTGAACGCGCTTCTCCTTTTTATGTCAGCAGTCAGTGCTGGAGACAGTTTTGCTTTGGAAATGGTTTATTAAGTAGTGTCTTTGTTTCCTATTAGAGTGATTCGTTATTAAACATGAAGAGATAAATAAGGACAAATTCAAATACTGGTCAGTCCCTTTGCTCGGCTCGTTCTGCCGGTCATCATTCGGCTGATTGACTAATGAGGATAAAGCTAAACGAGTAGAACAATTTGTGATTTTTTTTTCCTCCAAAAAAAAAAAAAGCCTCCCCTCTACTTTGTGGGCTGCAGTTTTTAGAAGGAAATAGAAGTCCCAGTTAATCTTAACATAGGTCACTTGTTGAGGAAAGGGGGTGTTTCAGATTAAATTAGCGTTCCCGTTGCATTGTATTGCTGGAGATAGTTTTCATTTTGCCCACCCAGCCCTTAAATGACCATTGTTCTAAGGAAACCAGCCTTACTGATAACCGAATGAAAGGACTTAGACAGACACACACAGACAAGCCCACAATGTGTGCACGAAGGATGTGGTCCTACAGCTTTCAGTCTTCCAAGGAGGCATGTGGCAGAGGTGGGTCATGCAGATAAAACTGTCATGGTTGTCAGAAGTCATCCCGAGCCCGCAGAGAGGAGACATGACAGACACCGGGAAGAGACCCTCTCTCAGATGACGAGTAATCTATATTTTATACTCGTATTAATATTTCATTGGAGAGAAGGTCAAAATCTACATTTAAATGGAAATATTTAAAAAGCAAAAGCATAATATTTGACTAAGTGAAACACTCAGGGTTTTTCAAGAACACAAGCTGTACCCCTGGGACTTCAGCCCTCCACTTCTGTGGTCTGTTAGAGCCCACTGGGGGTTTGAATTGCTTTCGTTGTGGGGGTCGATCTTAGCCCTGGAATTTGGGAGTCACTTCCCCCACCCCTTTTCCATTTGACCCTGAATTGTGTTACGTATTATGTAACATCATGGCCTGTGCACATGGCCTCACTCAGTTTCCTACAACGTTACTGAAGCCTCTGGAAACTCATTTTGCCCATCCCGTGAAATGGATGTAATAGGACTGTGGAAATGGGCTTCAACAGGATGCTTTCAGTAGGTAATGAGAACCTCCCTAACAAAGTTTCTTGGCCAAGAGTCAGGAGTAGGAGGTCCCAGAATTGATTCAGAGAGATTCAAAGATTGAGGCTCTGTTCATCTTTTCATTTCTCTTTGCCATGCACAGTGCCCCAGACTGCACCCTTAGGCTTGTGACCTCACGGTTACGAGGACTGCCGTAGCTTCAAGAATAATGTCTTTACATCATTCAGAACAAGACGGAAGGATGCGGAGGCTAAAGAGTCGTCTTGGTACATCTTCCTCCTTGGTCCATGTTATTAGGGGAAAGATTTGCCCAGAAGCCTGCACAGAGGCCTGCCCTTACGTCATACTGAGCAGACTTGGGTCCCATTACCAGCCCCCCTTCCCCTGCTGGCGAAGGGAATATCAGCACGACGGTGATTGGCTTAGAGCACTTACGCTCGCTCTCTGGAGGGTGGGCACACTGCCTCTGTCCTAAACTCAGGGCTCTGTCACTAACAAAGGAGGGGCAGTGGGTGTTGCCCCCCCGCACTGGTGCTCCTGTGTGAGCTTCGGGTGTCAGGTGTACGTGGGCCTGGTTTCCCTGGGTGTTTAGCGCGCACTTATTTTGTAAGCGGCCACAGTAGCATGAATCAGAAGCAGTCTGGAAAAGGAGAATCCATCATTTAGGCCGTCTCCTAGAGCAATCACAGCAGGGAGGAGTGTGTGCAAAAGAAAGAAGGGCCCGGTTCTCTGAAGTTCCGCTGGTGAACCAGCACCACAGTGGATGGACCGGTGCTGACCCTGGACAGAACTGGACGTGAGCTGAGATCACCCAGTGCTTCCAGATTTTTCTTGTGGATTTCTTCTCTGTGTCCCACCCAGCTAGTCAGGGGCAGCTGCCGATGTGTTGGCTACAGCTGCTGGGGCTCATGAGGCCGTCTTGTGGTTCTGTTCTGACACTGTGGACGGTTTGGCTCTAGGCTGGCACTTGAGATAAAAATACATGACCTACAGTCCCTGTTTAGGGAGCCCCACGGGGAGGAGCTTCACTCTTCTGGGTCCCTCTGGCCTCTTGGCAGAATGAGGGTTTAGACCCAATGGCCATGTCCCTCTCTTCTCACAAGTTTTATGATCTCTTTCAAGTCTGTTTGGGATTAATTTTTTTGCCAGTGGCTTTTGTCAAGAACGTTCTGCATATGGTTTGCTTCCGGGCGTGCGGTTACTCACGGAGCTTGCCTCGTCCGTCGGGAGAGGCCTGAGAGCGCAGAGAGAAGAGTGGTTGATCACTGTGATTATTCCAGACTATGCAGCTCTCTCAGTGCAAGCCACGCTCTCATTCGCCCTCCTGGCACTCCATTACTCTGCAGCCTTTCCTGGCTTTGCCGCCCGCCGAAGCGTCAGAGAACAGTATAACAGTATTTGGAAGGTGACGTTGCAGAGACTTGGGGCGTTGGGTTCTCTTGTTATTTTCTCCCTGGCAGGGGGCCCGGAATCCGTGATATTGATAATAAATGGGAAGACCTGAGCTCTCACTGTGTACCAGGTCCCGTGGCAGGCACCTGACGGGTGCTGTTTCATTTGGTCTTTAAAGCAGCCTTGTGACCTGGGCTTTATTCGTTCCTTTTGTGCAGGTGCAGAAACAGTCTGGAGTGGGGCTGAGCCGTTTGAGCCACACCGTGCGCTTAGCGAGGGGTCGAGGCAAGACCCAGATGCGGGCTGTTGGGCTGCAGAGCTCAAGTCCTTACTGTTTCGGTGGGACGTGGGGCAGATTAGGGTTTCTCTTTCTGCTCCCCGTGTGCCCCCTCCCGCCCATTACTCGTGCCGTCACTTTGACGTGTTATTATCCGTGTTGCCATTCAGATTGGCTTCTTAGAATGTGCTGTGTGGAGATGGTGGAGTTACAACGCGTCATACCCTTAGCACAAGGCTCTATTTCTCCATTCACTCTTTAATTCATGATCGGCTGAGTCCCTGAGGGGGCAGACCGAGCGTTGGGGGGTCCGGAGAGGAGCAGGACCTGTGCCCTGCCTTTGAGGAGTCCACGAAGCTGCGTGGGGAGAGCAGGCGCCCTCGTTCTCTGCGGGTCCCGGCGCAGGTGCGCTGGGCTGGTACCGCGGTGAGCTCAGAGCGCAGCGTCCGCCCTTCCTCTCCGGAGCCTCTACAGCAGGACTCACCTTGGAGCCTCGGCGCCACTGCGTCCGGGGGGTCCACGTGGCCTTCCTCCTTCTGCCCCGGGCCAGTGACCTACTTTTCCCTTCCCTCGGATTGATGCGTGGTTCAAATGGCTGGTGCCCCCAGGAATGGGGACCTGGGGACTCGCTTTGATACCGAAGAATGAATGACTAGAATCCAGCCTTTGCTCAGGTCCTACTTTGCGAAGGGCAAGGGTAGAAAGCCGAGCAAAAAAGACACTCCCGTGTGAGTGCGAGGAGGGAGCCACAAGGGAAGGCTGAGGACAGAGAACCGGACGCGGGAGGCCTCTGGGCTTGCCACGGCCTGACTCAGCACCTCGTCTCTGGCGTCTGACACAGCCCTGCTCTGCCCTGTGCCTGCTGAAGCCCCGGGTGATCCTTCCCAGGTCCTCCCCTCAGGTTCCTCCAAAGACCTTCCTCCCCCTTGGATTTATTTTGGGGAGTATACGTGGGGAAGGGAGAAGGAAACTTGGGAGTCTACATAGAGAGAAACTGAGGCACAGGGTAATGAGGGTAGTCATGTGTATCTTGTCCCGTGAGCCTTTAGCGATTGTCAGAGTGTTGTCATGGATCCCGTGGTCTGCTGTAGGCCACGAGCTCCCTCGCAGGAATGGGCTGCAGCCCCCTTGCCCACCGTCCGTGGCTGGGTCTTTTTACCTGAGAACGGCAGCTCCCATCCCAGGGAAGCAGCTCCTTCTAACAGAAGGGAAGCCGGTTGGAGTCTGTACTGCATTGCCCCTACCCGTAACCCCATTAAGGGGTTGTAAATAGTACTATAATGATGTCTCAGTCATTTGTTTTGATGTATCCGAGCTTTTAATAAATCAGCCACAGTTTGCTTAATAGGAATATGAGAGCAGAGTGCGTTGCTGCCAGCAGCTGCTAGTAAATTATAAAGCATTCATCTGTTTTACAAGGGAATTAAATGTTTGTTCTCTTTTAAGGGCTTGTGACTAAACAAGGGCAAGGAGGGGGTGTGCAGAGGCTTGCCTGATGCCCGTGCCCTCTCATGTGCAGAAACAGCTCCAGGTACCCGGGGGAAACACCTGTAACCAGAGCCATGTGAGTTACAGCGCCCCCGGTCCAGCCTGTCATTATCGGTCGCTACTCCGTGTGCATCTCCAAAGCAATATTTATGGGATTACATTTTTCTTCCACTTCAAAGGATTCTGTGAAATACAAATCCCATTTCCCCCACCTCCCTCCTTTTATCTTAAGACCGTCTAGGGAAGGAGCATTAGATAAACCATATATCCAGCATGACTGACGTTCAATTGTCTGCAAAATTGAGTTAGCCTATTTTATTTGACTTTTATGTTTACATTCCAAGTGGACCTTTTCCTCCTCTTTTCAACACCGTTGGCTTTATTTATCAAATAACTTTGAGAGGGACAGCGTCAGAATCAGTGCTTTTGCCATCATATAAAAACATGGGACCTAGGTAACCAGGATTCGAGGACCGTTGGTACTTATTTTGTGACCCGTGACAAGTTGTGAACGCTGCTTGAATCTGTTTCATTATTTTTCGTTATTTAAAAATTTTGGAATAATTACAGATTCGCAGGAAGTTGCAAAGATACAGGGAGATCCTGGGTACCCCTCACCCAGTATAATGGGTGTGCGAAGTTGTGTGTCCTTTCGTGCGTGTGTAGAATTGTACAGTCGTCCCGGCAGCCGAGATCCAGAGCGAGTCTGTCACCCCACAACTCTCCCTAGTCAAACCCCTCCAACAGTAGTAACGCCCACCCACTGCCCTCCGTATCCCCTGGGAACTGCAGATCTGCCCTCCGTCTCTGATTTTGTTATTTCCCAAATGGTACTTAAATGGAATCACGCAATGTGTGATCTTTTGAGATTCCCTTTCTTCGTACTCAGCAGAATGACCGGCATCGTCGCTGCTGCTTGTACGGACCACAGTCACTTTCCTGCTGCTCGGCAGGATTCCGTGACGTGGACGTACCACAGCTTGAGGCATCATTCACTTAGCAGGGGCATTTGCATTGTTTCCGGGTGAAGCTGCTAACAGCAGTTACTTCCAGATTTTTGTGTGGGCATACGTTTCATTTCTCTGTGACACAGGCCCAGAATTGCATTGCTGGGCCGTATGGTGGGTGTATGTTTACTTAAAAGAAATCACCCAGCTTCTCCGGAGTGACGGTACCGTCGTGCGCGCCCCTCCCTGGGTATGAGACAGCGCATCAGGATCCCTCTTCCCTCGATGCTCTCTGTGGAGTTTCCTCCCTGTGTGTTGAATTTTGACTAATGCTTTTTTGCATCAGTTGATATGTTAATGTCATTCTTTTTTGTTGGTTGGAGCCTGTTCCTGTGATGGGTAACATTGATTGATTTTTTAAATATTGAACCAGCCTTGCATCCCTGGAGTAAACCCTACTTCCATGATTAATTCTTTCCACATATTGGTAAAGTGCATGTGCCAGTTTTTATTAGGGACTCTGTGTCCATATTCGTGAAGGGTAGTGGTCTTTTTTTTCGGGACTGTGTTAGTCTGGATTTGGCACCCGGATAAACCTACACCTTCGTAAGATGAAGTGGGAGCATTTGCTTTCCTTCGTTGCTGATGTCTAATGGAGGCATTTATTGTTACCAATTATTCTCTGAGCACCTCTTCAGCTTCCATAAATTCGATGTTGTATTTTCATTCAGTTTAGTATGTGCTTTAATGTTATTTGAACCTTGATCTTGGAGCTATGGCTTATTTCCAAGTGTGTTCTTTAGTTTCCAACTTCTTGAGATTTTTTTGGTGATCTCTGTTATTTACATCTGTTTCACTTGCATGCCGTCAGGATTGTGGGATTCAGCTCCTTTTCATTATAAAAATGAAATTTTTGTATTAAAGCTCATGATATGGTCTCTCCTAGTATTTTTTCCAGTG